>OZ020535.1:16105576-16162439 GCA_963971435.1 Lasius platythorax
GAAATAAAACTTTGTGACAAAAATTAGGAAACATAGTTTACTTAAATAACACAGGTATGCATGGTCCTGCGTTCTGGGAAACAAAAGTCGTTTCTTACGTAATTTTGCTCGCAGAATCCGAATCTGGCCGCAGAATTACTCTATCACGTCAGGTTCCCGAGATAAATGGGTTGAAATAGCCAAAAAACAGCGATTTTGGCCATATTCATCCTATTCTTAATAACAAAGCAATTTTTTTTTTCTCAAAAATACTCAATGGCATCTTAAAGTACTGGTTTTTATCTTGAAAATTCATTTTGGTTTTCAACAGTACGATTATCTTGAAAATGAATTTTCAAGATAAAAACCAGTACTTTAAGATGCCATTGAGTATTTTTGAGAAAAAAAAATTGCTTTGTTATTAAGAATAGGATGAATATGGCCAAAATCGCTGTTTTTTGGCTATTTCAACCCATTTATCTCGGGAACCTGACGTGATAGAGTAATTCTGCGGCCAGATTCGGATTCTGCGAGCAAAATTACGTAAGAAACGACTTTTGTTTCCCAGAACGCAGGACCATGCATACCTGTGTTATTTAAGTAAACTATGTTTCCTAATTTTTGTCACAAAGTTTTATTTCGTTTCTTCGACTCAATATTAATTGTAGTCTTCATACAAGTATAATCTTGAAAAAAAACTTGTAGTATGTTAATGTATGAAATGTTATCTCTTTATGCTATTTTTGCTTCCAACCTATGTATCTCAGAAAATAAAGAACATACAGTAGTTACCAAACGATTATTTTGTTTCTTAACTTTTGTCAGTAAGTGTATATATATATATATATCAAAAAAAAAAGATGAAACATCTTTTAAAGTAATTATAAAATAATTTGAATAATTTATTATAAAGAAACATGAAAAATATAGTTTCAGCTGATGCAATCTAAGTTTATGTTGATTTTGGCATAAATTATGTTTGCGAATAGTGGGCACCGATTACAAACACATCACGACTAGAATTTTTCGCGATACATCTTCACGCTATTTCGCCGGCGCACTTCGACAGAAGGATCTACGGGCGTGACGGCGGTTCGTTGAAAAAGCGACGAAGAGGACACAGGAAATCGTGCTGAGGGAGAAGAAAGGGGGCTCGTAACCCCGCAGGCGGTCGCGGCAACGTTATTTATTGCTCGGGCCGATGAGTGTCATTTAAAATTTCGATATAAATTAATTTAAGGGGGTAAAGGGGGTTTCCAGGACGGTCGCAGTGGTACGGGGCGTAATGGCTCGGAAAATGAAGTTCTTGTAGCCTTACCGAGAGAGAATCTCGCCTGCCGTCAGCCCGTCCTCCCTCCCTTCCGCCTCTCCTATTCTCCGCTCTAGCACTCTTACCCTTACACCTCTTCGCCACCTCGAGCGTGTGCCGTCCCCCTCCATCTCCCTGCCCCAACCTTCAACTTCATCCCCTTTCATCCTACCGCTCCTCTCTGCTCTTACTCCCGGTCTTACCCGCTCGCTCGCGGAGACTCAACATTGCCTGGTGAAATATCCCTTTGCCTTCGCTCCGCCAGACTTCCATCCACGCCCAAGCACTCCGCCTCGCCATTATCTTAAGTAAACAGACTACCTGCGCGCCGGGAAATTCCAGATAAAGTCACATGTTATCAAAATCCACCCCCGGGCCGCTCACCCCCTTCCCCGATTCGCGGCCGCCCTCAAAGCGTCCTCCGAGCGCGTAGCTTGTCGTTAATTCCGTTAAGTCGCGGCCTTACGTTCAACGTGGCAAGCAGCCTGCGAAATCGCTCGAAGAGCTACGACGCGCCGCTACTCTGGCGGCAGTCGAGTGTGTGGAATTCCTAATGAGGAATCCCGAAATGATATCGGTAGTAGCTCAGACAGTCTCTGCCCGTTTGCGTAACAAGAGGATTGACAGATGATTGTTCTTATATTATCATCGTGTTATCTTCGAGAAGGATTTATGTTAACGAACATTCATACGTTTCCGATAGAAATTCGTCGGGACTCGCAACTTTCCGACTCTTCGACTATTTATGTAAAATTTCTCAAGTATATTTAACGACGTAACAATCAATTTTGAATAAAAGTCTCAAATAGATTATATTATAATATATGTATATGGTTGAAAATATAATAAAACTAAATTCTACTTTCACAAGTTTAAAGTCAACACTCGCGCGTTTCTCGATATATATATACATATATGCAACATTGAATATATTGGCAATTAACTCCACAATTACACTAAAAGAATATTAGCTTCTAATTTTTTAATTTATAAACAAAGCATTCTTAAAGCCAAGCAATTTATGTTTTATCGCAAATATCGGATTCAAAAAGATTAAAACCGAAACATAATCTTCCGACATGTGCAACGTTGTAATTAATTTAGAGACCGGAAAAGTTACACTACAGTTTTGTTGGGGAACGAGTTCCAGCGCGACGTAGAAGAAATTTAAAAAATCAATAAATCAATAAGCTGAAATAAAATTAATCGCGAAATTTTTCTTCTGCTTGTTATACTCCAAAACATATAGGTAACAGGAAAAAGGAGAACAATTTGAACAGAGATTTTTAAGGAAGAGATTTTCCAGGGTTCACCTCCCTTCAACCTCGAGATCATAAGTATTCCTGGGGTGTCTAGGCATGTCGCATGAGGCCAAGAATCATCGGTATGTGGCTCCAATGTCCTAGTATGGCCGCTACAATCAGAGTGGCACGCGCCCTCGACCATCCCTTCTCCTTGTAGCGTCCCAAGCTTCCCCTAACCCTCCCCCCTCAGAACCTCATCCGCGTCGTCGACGACGAGACTAACCCCGAAGAGCGATTCCCCAGCACTTCAGTGATTCCCGAGAACGCGCTCCCGCCCGTTGTCGCCCCCGTCCCCTCGGCGCTCCCCGCGCAAATACCTGAAGACGAGCAGCTGGATACCGGATGCACACCGTCGCATGCATTCCCGCGGATGCGGTGCATAGGTCGCGGGGAACGTCGGAAGTCAGTTCGCTTGCGATCTAACCATGCCGGCGCGCCCACTGTTCTTTCTTTCATTTATTTATTCTCAAGTATATGTATTATAATTTAAAAAAAAAAATTTAATTTAAGAGATTAATTGTAATTAAGAAAAATTTAATACTAAATGAAATTTACAATTTTTATTCACTGATACTAGTTGACAAGCAACAGAGATGAGATGATTAACTTTTGGATATTATGTATATATGAACCGTATATATTAACAACAAGGGTATAGACTAAGTTTACAATTTGTATGACTTATTTAAAATACAAGATCTTATATTTAGAGTGGCCTTGTATTTAAAGTAAATCATATTAATTATAAACTTAACAAATTATAAACTTGTTTTGAACTATTTTAACAAAAATTAATCCTCATCTTTGCTGTTTTAATTAATTTTGAATTAATGAATAAAAGTTGTAAATTTATTCTATTAATTTTGAATTTTTCTTAATTGAAATTAATTTTAAATTTAAATTTTTAAAGTAAATTCTATACAAAAATTATATAAACTTAGTCCACTTTTGCTTTGATTGCATAATATCAATGTCGCAAGTTAACTTGCAAAATTTTTTCAATTATATATAAATCACGTTCATATTGTAAAAGAGGCATTCAATCCTATCCAACTATACATTTATACATGCTATGTGTAAAATGTTACACATAATATGAAGCTTATATTGGGTGACAAGCAATTCAAAATAAAAAAAATAGCAATTCGAGGCGTTATAGCAGATAGCCGAACGAAGGTATGATATTTAACTGAATTTTTTGCGCACTTTTTTTTACGATTATGGTCATGACATGTAACTTATGGCATGCATCTAATTTCCTTGCCTATATCTAAATCTCAGGAGAATGCATTCCCATCTGTCCCTCCGTTCGAACATCTTGTATATCTAAGGACATCCAACTGAATGCCGAGAACAACCGTGCCACACATTCTAATAGCAATATGATCACATAACTTTTTCGTAGCTTTACTTCTTTCAATCGTACATTTATGTCTAATACATTGCTTGAATATCAAGCTTTATACATATCAAGCTTTTTTTTAATTGCCGAAAATTGTATTATGTTTTAATGATGTACATACATATATATACACACAGATATTATATATATAATTTGAGAAAGCTCGCTGTGTGTGTGTTATTGAAAAGAATTATTAAAAATTGTATTAAATATTATTAGAAAAAGAACTATTAATTGATAAATTAATTTTAAAAAGGATATATGAATATAACAATAACATTTTATGAAAAAGTTTAAGAGAGAGAAATAATTTAAAAATTTTAATAATTAAAAATTAATTAATTATTAAATAATTTAAATAGCTTTTAATAATTTAAACAATCTTTAAAGATTACTATAGAATATGAATTGTATAGAATTATATAAAAAATATAAATTAAAAAATATTTGTGTTTGAAAATACACGTACATATATAATTGAAATATAAAAATTTATATAATTAATATACCTTATTTCTGCATATTTCGAAAGCGTATGCATATATATTCCCTTTTCGATAATTTATTTATTTCATTTATATTGCATTTATATTATAAATTTCAATGTATTATAAGTTCGCTCTCAACTTCGTGACATCGGCAAATTCAAAATATCACACCCTATATTAAGGCGCGCTTCGCGCCCATCGACGTAATATGTCGATGTTCGCGCCAAACGGAGTGACGTCACAGAATTTCGCGCGCCCCAACGCAGCTACTTACAATCATTATAAATATCATTTTATAACTCACATAACGATGCTCTCTCGATTGTCTCCCTCCTCTGTCCTTCCGCGTCTCATCCTCTCACTCAGACAATTCCCCGTCGCCGTACAATACATTCTGGATTCACTGGAAAGAAATACGTAAAACGTAAACGAAAGCGTTATTATGGCGGCGCGAGAGCAACAATCGTCTAACAATAACAGACAATAATCTGTGCTAATCCTGTCGATCCTGCGCGCGAGATGCGCAACTTTACATCTAAACGATGTAATAGATAATAAAGAATAGATTTAATGTAGTATATAATACCTATCACCACTAATCTGTGTAGTTTGTCCAAAAAATGTGAGCCGCCAAACCAAACGCGCGTCCTTTACCAACGAGTGCGACGTGCGACTATGACGCGCCCTCGCGGCACTTCCTGCATTATCGATCAAATTATGGCGTGCTCTGTCGATAAGAACTTCACAATTTTTTGCATAAATCTAAGAGCTTTATATTTCAGAAAGCAATAACCTTGAGCAATACAAATGTAAAATTGAACTATTCTTGATTTAATTTAAAATGATTTTACTTTAAGAGAAAAGATCATATACATTGTCTAACACAATATGTAAAAAATGTCATTTTTAAAATAACAGATTCTTGCAATTAACTCGCAGTTATTCTTCCTTAATAAATATTTTAAGTGAATAATTGATTAAAGTTTTTAATCAATTAAAGCTATTAATCTTTTAAGCTCTTGCATGTTGAACAATATCGAAATTCTGTTGATATAACAATTCTATTCTATTCAATTATATATTTCTACCTTGTTTGTCAAGAATTTCTAAACAAATCTTTTTGTGCATATATATTATTTCACGCAATTAAATCTTTATAAGAATATTTCTAATATATTCCCAATCACACATATTTTGAAACTATAGAATTCTTATTTTCCAGTAAAAAAGTTTAAAAATAAAAATTATATATTATTTAATTTTTAATGAGAGAACACGCTCACATTCTTTTTCAGATAAAAGCATCACTTTATATAAGACAAATCTCATATTGCTGCAAAGATGGGAAAAATATATGAGCGTCGATTGGAACAACCAACACCAACTATATCTGTAGGACAAGCCATGCTGAATAAATTGCGCGAAAACAGCGATGATGTTTTGATAGTAAGTGCTATAAAATCATGCTTATGCGTATTTACGGTTACGAGTTGATTGCTTGCCAAATTTCGCGATAAAATAATAAAATGTATCAAACAGTAACAGCTTTTCGTAATTTCATTAGCGTTAATCGCCGGAGGTAAAATTTGTGAAATCTATCTCTGAATTTTCGCTGTCGCATTATGCATCGCTCATAATGACTAGTCCTCCATCTGTCCTTGCATTTTTACTTTAATTTGCTTTAAGCTGCAAATGCTAAAAGAAAAAAATTTAATAATATTGTACTTTTTAAATAATAATACATTATAAATATATATGAAGAAAACTATTTGTGACAATCATATGTTTCACAGTTTTAATTATAAATAATGTGTAATTGCCTCATATCATGCATACATTGAATACATTTTTTTTTAAATTTAAAAATAGACGTATTTAAATTGCATCTATTTCTTTTATGTAAGTTTTCAATATTTAACACACACACGTAACATACAGAAAACATTTCAATGTATAAAGAAAAAAATAAAATATTTATAGTGTGTGTGTTAAACTTCTACTTCAATTAAATTCTAATTATATCAACTTTATAAAATTGCGAAGAGATGCTTATTATTCTCTTACAGATAGACGGACACAACGGTAATCGAATGACGAACAAGGAACTACTCGAGAAAAGTGTGAAATTTGCGAATTTTTTACAAAGATACGGAATAAAAATTGGGGACAGAATTTCCATCGCATCTGAAAATCGAATAGATTGGTTGGTACCGGCTTGTGCGACTTTTTACATCGGTGCTATATTAGCACCGTACAATCCTTTATATACGGAACGTAAGTGGATTGTAATTATTATATTTAATACTTATTGGATCTAATTATATCTGCATCTAAATATTTAACATATAATGTTTAGATGAATTCCAGCACATATTAAACATCGCGAAACCGCGTATTATTTTGGTATCTCGACGCATCGAACGTCTCCTAGCTAAAATCGTTCCGAATTTATCCTGGAAGATAGAATTAATAGAGCTGGATGATCAGCCGTTCGCAACAAATATCCGTACGTTGACGGATATTTTAAATAATGAACAAGCCATAGATTTTCTGGGATACAAAGCAACAGATATCGGTGACAGCAGCCAGCATCCAGCGGTTATTCTTTGTTCGAGCGGAACTACCGGGTTGCCGAAAGGAGTGACTTTGTCTCATAAAAATCTATTAGCGTTTATTTCAAAAATCAAGTAAGTTATATATAAATATCCATTAGTAAATATATTTTTGCGAATTAAATCATATATATAATTTAAAGAGATCTAGAGCACAATATGGAACTAAATTTTATACTTTTAATAAAATTATGAAGAGAAAGAAGATTAATTAAATATTATATTAAATATATAAAATATGTCCATATATAGTGTATAAAATCCAGGTAGTTTTCGTGCTTATGTTACATGCAATAATTATTTCAATCGTATTTCATATGATACAATAATAATAATTTGAAAAGTGTAACATTATTTCTCTTCACTCTGATATATTTTCAATATATGTACATATATCTTAAATCCAATATAACATAATTTTACGAGATTTATTTGCAAATTACCTTCCGAAAAAAAAAAACAGAATATCATTTTTTTTTAATTTAAAAAAATCTATTAAGTTTTATTTCGTAATCCAAATATGACAAGTCTGATCTTGAAAACACAGGCAGCCTGAGTACATGAATATAAGGCGACGCGACAGATTTCTGATGTTGCTACCGTTCTTTCACGGTTACGCGATGTCCACGCTGCTGATTTGCGTATATACAGGCTGCATCGTAGTCACGATGTCCGCCTTCGAGCCGAAACTCTTCCTGGACCTGATACAGGAGCACAAATTCACCCATCTGCCGCTCGTGCCACCGATCCTGACGTTCCTGGCGAAGCACCCGCTGGTGGATAAGTACGACTTTCGCAGCGTGAGAGAACTCATCTGCGGAGCGGCGCCGCTTGCGAAGGACGTAAGTTTTCTTCTGTCGTCATGAAGTTTGTCGTCTCCCTGCCTACCGATCCCCCGGCCAAGTTATCGCGGTAAGAAAAGCCATCGGGGAGCTAAGTGCCGAAGTGAGTCCTCGATGCCGCGGCGGCGGTGAGAGGATCGAACGAAGGACCGCGAGAGGAAGTCTCGGGGAGGTCGTCGCGTTTTCACTAGACACAGGGAGTAACTTTATTGCGTTCGTTTTTGTTTAGCCGGTTCGCGGAATCGCTAAGAGAAGGAGGAGAAAATAAAAGGTCACATTCGCAATCGCATCTTTCGGAAAATGCGAAACTGATCTCTTATCTCGATGGGCGGAAATAAAAACTTTTAAAGTTTCGAAAATTCAGCACACCTCCGAGCACTGTTCTTTAATCGGATATCGTTGCCTTTATTTCTCTCATAGGTGATACATGATCGCTTCAGGATTAAACGCTGACAAGGAAAGAAAAAAATACAAGCCATCAAAGAATATATAATCTTCTGTGTTTTATAATTAGAGAAAAAATTTATAAATACTACTAAATACTACTTCTATAGTGTATAATCGATGATAATTTTTTCCATAACAAAAAAAAAAGAAAAAATAAAGTGGATTTGCAAAAATAATGCTAAAACGTAACCTTCTCGGATCATTATTCTACAAGTCATTAACGTTAAATCTGATTTATTAATTGAGCTTGAATAAATCTTGCAACCGACTTTAGAACAGCAGTGAGTCTAACGTTTCGAAGTAATGTCTTTCCTTTTTTTCCATAGATCGCAGCCGCTGTAAAGGCTCGCATCGGCGTGAAATACATTCGCAACGGCTATGGTATGACGGAGTTATCGATAGTAAGCAATCTGAGCGCACGCGAGGATGAGGATGATTCGTCAGAAAATCTGATAACCGGAATATCCTTGCCCGGTTTCCTCGGCAAAGTGGTCGATCTCGAGACACAAGAGACGCTAGACGTTGGTCAGGTGGGCGAGATCTGCTACAAGGGGGAGCAATTGATGATGGGTTACTGGAACAATTCAGAGGCTACCAGGCAGACCATCGACCATGACGGATGGCTGCACACCGGTGACGTCGGCTACTTCGATGACAAGGGCAGGCTACGCGTGGTCGATCGTATCAAAGAGCTGATCAAGTACAAAGGCTATCAGGTCTCGCCGTCGGAGATAGAGACGGTCCTACTGTCGCATCCCGCGGTGAAGGACGCCGCGGTCACAGGAAGACCTGATGAACGCAATGGTGAGATTCCTATGGCTTTCGTAGTGAGGCAACCCGGCGCCACGATTACCATCCAGGATATCCAAGATTTGATCAAACGTGAGTTATCTCTCAATTAGATCTTTTTCTACATTTCTCGCAGATTCATTAAGAGTTTGATATTTTCTCTGTAGCGTGGAGTCAGAGAAAGATACAAATTCGTTAAGTGTATTATAAACTTAAAAGTGCTTAAAAAATAGAAAATTTTTTTAAAAGGAAAGATTTAAATTACTAGAAATCTTTAAATCTTCGATTAATTATAAATAAATTTAAACAACAGTAGGACGGTTAAAAGTTGGAAACACGCGCGTTTAAATTTAAATGTGTGGGTGAAATACGGTGTCAGAGCAGTGAGCTCATGATATAGTGGTAACGTAAAACGTTGCGTTGCATTATTAACGGCATTATTAGTTGTTAGCGACATTACAACGCAACGACATTAAACGCCGCGTTGCATCATTAACAAAATTGTTAGTTATCCTCGTAGTCTACGTAATTTAAATATACAACACGGCGAGAATGTGGACGTACCCTGTCTTGACATTGCATTTTAATAGCAAACGCGAGCCAGGCGACGACCTATCCATGCATTAACCGAGCAATTCAATTTATCTTTCAGAGAAACTGTCCCCGCAAAAATGGTTGCGTGGCGGGGTGCAATTTGTCGATGCCATCCCCAAGAATCCTTCCGGCAAGATTTTACGCCGCGAACTTCGAGCAATGATCGCTAAACTATAATAATATAAATTGCAAATTGATCGATAAATGAAAATAGTAAATGGCAAAATATAAATCTCCTTTGATGCAAACTAGCATGCAATCGTATAAAAAAAATATATATATATATCTTTTTTTTATATTGTTAAAATTGTTTGAGAAAAGTACTGTTTTACATATTCTATGTATGTTAGTTAAGCAAATAAATGTTTTATTGCAAATATAAATGATTAAGTGCGCGAATGTTTCTTTGAAACACAAATTTATTCTATATAGCGTGTTGTCACGTCGAGTAATTTGTAAATGAACTGTTGACCAACTAATGTGTGCGACCACACAAATAAATACGAACACACGGTGGCCTAGTTTCTCTCTCAAATATATTGAAACAGCACAGCGAGAGAGTGCTTTCAAGTTATTACGCGATATCACTCTTGTGCCGACCTGCGGTGCTACGAAAATAAGCGAAGAAACCTGTTGCATTACATACGTCAAGCAAGCGGCGAGCAACACGCTCTCTCTTCATCAATATCCAACTTCTTTCCTTCTTTGCGACGATACAATCGAGCTTCTTATCAATCTCCATGTGTTTCTCATTGAATTTCTATAGTAAATCGGAAAATATCTATAACAGAGTTAAACTCTCTGGGTGAACGACATAAACTGTAATGGGTCACGATGATCGACTCAAGTCTTGAAACCTTTCATGTAGCATTAAATTACCAGAAGCATCAATCTTCCATTATTTTCTCTCTATATCGAAAGCTATATTTTATAGCAAAGGCTCTTCGTCGTTTGATACAATACAATACAAAGACATTAAATCTTTAATTTCAGACAGATTCAGCTGAGATTCAACGTATCTCACGTTCCGAGTTTCAACCCGAATGCTATGTATGCAAGATTCTAATTCTTCACAGAATTTTTTTTTTACAGGAATATATCGATTACGAAAAAAAATTTATCCGTTGCTTGTGCGTCGTTCTATTCTAAAAGCATCTGCGAGCGATAATTGATCGTAATGGCTACGTCGCTTAACGGAATAGTTAACTGTTAGCAGAAAAGTGCGGCATGAATTGCCGATGGTTTCGACGAATCAACGGGATTATCGGTATCCGGTATTGGAGAAATTTAAATTTCACGCCGCGCACTCTCTCGAATATGGTCCGGATACAGGATCGTCATGCGCGAGGATGTATGTATATACATGTATATACACGCGAGTGTGTATATGTGTGTAAGCGTCGTTATGTGTACGTGTTCATGCCTTGCGTTCCTGTTCATTTAATTACGACGATTGGCCTGACAAATCTAATTGACGTGCATCAATTATTTGAGCCGCGTTCGAAGGCCGTTTAATTCCCTATCCTCTCCCTGACTAGAACCCCGGGTTTTGCAGTAATTCCATTTTTCAGGAACTCTCTCTTCGCGAAATTTCGTTCGCCGTTTTGTCGTCGAGTCTGTAGCAGTCGCTATTTCGACATCCAGTCGATAGATTTAGAGACAATTCTCTGTGACAAATGAACATTCTTCTAGAATTTTATATCGTATGTGCACGTGTGTTTTTTATTGCCAAATAATTAATAATTTAAAAATAAATATAATTAGAAACACATAACACTGAAAATAATTATATCAACATACAGCCTACAAGTAAATTGCAATTTTATTTATGTTTTTGGCTATCTTTACAATCAAGTATGTATACGGTAAAGGTGTACATTTATGCCCGTTTTCCTACACTCAGTAATTTGAGATAATTGTGTGTTTGCGTACCATTGCAGCCCAAACGAATAATTCATAATCGTGTGTTTGCCGCGCCCGATCATGTGCCTAATTATATAAAACCGACCTGTCATAGTGTACGATACCAATACAGCAAATTATCTGTGCGCGTACCGTTATTGGAATCACCATGACATACTATACGTGGGGGTTCAATTACTGAAATCCGCGTATTTAGACGAGGAGGGGTTGGCGAGGGATCGAGGGCAACGATAAATTACCGATGGTAGAATGAATTTTCAAAAGTGCCTCGCGCGTGATTACTCTTAACGCTGAGGATTATCGCTTCACTTAAGCGGCGAATTTTTTCTACGGACATTTGCGATTTTTAAAAAATAAAGTTCTCAATTAATTTCGCCCGAAGACACCTTTCAGACTGGATGTGAATTTACAAACTAATTCTAAGCTTTACTTTTAAGGATGATTACAATTTCTCGCTATACCACAGCAAAATTATCTATTTTAAGGAGAAAAAATCGTACCGCATTATGAGATATTTATCGTAATATAAACAAAATATTACGTCGAAATGCGTACAAGCCACGAGGACAAAATTTTCGACTACGCGCGTGCACATATATGAAATACTTGGATGTACTCAGGAAATGAGATCCGAGTCTATTCGCGCGCAATCAGATATAGGAATTCGCGCGTATGCCTCGCGAATATTCAGATATTCACAATAGCCCGGATTCGCGCAGCATACGCTTGACATGTTATTCGCGACGTTAATCAGTCCAAACAATTATATTCCTCGCAGAGGCTTCAAGTATTCAACCGTCTCATACTTTAGTCCGAGAGCTATGACGAATGTCGTCGCAAAACGTTGCCGAAAATTATTATCCACATAATAAAAATACAATTTTAGAAGCAAGAATTTTTTTCAAAATAAAAGATATTCTTCCTAAGGTGCATATTAGCCTTATATAGTATTTTCTTCTTTTTTCCTTATTCCGTGGAGAATTGTAATTTAGCAATTTACGACGAAGGAAAATTATCCGATGATATCGATAACACCCATTGATTGTCAAGGGCGTTCGTTTGCAAAGTATGGATCGACAAGCGTGATAGGAGTCGCCCTCCCTCGAGGAATGCATTCGCGCATCGGTCAAATCCGGGGTACACGCTGCTTAAACCAAAGCACAGCTGAAAGGGTACAAAACGACGCAGTTGGCCGCAACAACGATAGATAGCGAGATTTGGGCATAACGCGCGGCACAATACGCGCTCGCGCCGGGCCTTCAGAAAATGAGATAGGAGGGTGGGAACGAAGGGGTTGAGGAAGGTTGAGGCGTGAAGCAGAGAAAGAGAGAGGGAGAGAGAGAGAGAGAGGGGTAGAAGAGACTGGGAGAGGGGCCTATCACTCGGCTGAATCCAATACAATGCGAACTATTGTACCCACGTTCGCCATCCACTCCAATTCCTGGCGTAGAGATATGCAGCCGGCTTGGAGGTTGCACTTCGCGCGGGGGTGTACGACTATATATGGAAAGGTAAATGCACGAGACTCGAAACTAGAGAAACAGATAGAGAAGAGATGAAAGAGGAAGAGAAAAGGAGAAATTTATTCAGTTCAACGTACTATGTTCAACGAGTAGTTTCCCGAAGAATTAAAGTATGCTGCAAAAATTAGACGCAAAAAACGGAGCGAAGAGAAAATTATGAAGATTAACTCTCTATAAATATATGTGAAATTACAAAATAAATGAAACAGGGATACAGAGAGAGCCCTTATCAAAAATATGTTTGTAATTTGTAATACATTGCTAAATATTATAAATATTATAAATTAATAATAGATAATTTTTATATTAGATTGTTGCTAAATATAGAAATATAATTTCTAACATAAAAAATTGTGCTTTTTAATATTTTTTAACAAAGTTGAACAGCATAAATATGTTCGTATAACTACTTTAGTAGTAATAAACAAAAATTAAAGCGAAAGGGACTGAAATAAGGAGACAAAACGAGTATGAAAATACGGAGAGAGGCAGTAAACAAGGGTGAAAGAAGAATAAAAATAAGAGTACAAGCGCGTGGGTAAGAAGTAAAGTAGAAAAACAAGACATAGCTCGGACGTAAAAAAAGAAAAAAAAGACAGCGAGGTCAAAGAGTTTGAGGGTGATGAAAAGGGAAGAACAAGCGAACGCGGGAGTGAGAAACCTCAAGAAGAAATGAAAAAATGAGTTTGACGAGTATACGGCAAAATAGAGAGAGAATCTCGCGGGAGAAGAGGACTAAAATGAGAGAACTGGTATAAGAGGAAAAGGGCATTAATTTTTTTTTCTTATTTCTCTCTCTCTCTCTCTCAGCCATTCTCTATAATTTAAAGTAATTTCACAGCGCGGCATACGAGTAACCGCACGTTAGTACTCCACCGCTCAGTCCATCCTATGTGGCCATTACTACTCGCCCTTGAGTAGCGTATGGCAGTGCGGTCACGTTTCCGGGGAAATCATGCCGCTGCCGAAAATGAATTGTTATTACGACGACGATGTAGTGTCAAGTGCAACCCGGGGATGGGGTGGCGGGGCAATCTACGGCTCGCCACCCGACCCGGGTGTCTATTTCCGTGTGATGCATAGACTGCGCCCCGGGATTTACCTTCGCAGTGATGTCGACATAAAATTTGTCGACAGCGGAAAGAAAACGAAGACGTTAAATGATCCCGAGAATTACGAGCGGTTCCATTGATGAACTTAGTGTGCAGAAAAATTGAGTCTTTTTCGAATCAGCATTATAATGAACAGCGCCGATCGTAGTTCATCAGAACTCGATCCTCGCATGGGGAAAGAGAGCGAAGAAGAGGGAGGAATCGATATTTCATAGTTAACGAAGGTTCATTTGACCGTCAGTGCTTATTATAATGAACGAGCCCGTATATCTGACCGCGGGTCACGGCGACGATGGAGAGGGAAGATCGGCGGGTACCGGAAGGGCCACCGAGTTAGAGCGGTCCAGAGAGGGGGTGGACAGTGCGCGGAGAGAAAGATAGATAGAGAGAGAGAGAGAGAGAGAGAGAGAGAGAGAGGAGACAGGCGTTTACGTGCGGCAGACATCCGATGATGCATAGTTGCTGTTGACATGCTGGAACGTCAGGCTCACATGACCTCTCGAGCGCAGCTATTATCCGCAAAGCGACTGGTCCCCTCTTCCTCCCATCCGCCGCCTCTTCTCTCTCGTACTATTGCCCGTCCCCCTGTTCGTCGAATTGGGACAATAACCGCTTCGCAAAGTCGTGTAATAATTATTGGCCGCTTTTCGCGAATCCATCCCCTCCCCTCAATCCTCGTTATAGCGCGTTTTACCCCTCGTTAATTGCGCAATAATGCCACTACCGGCGCGCCTCTTCGCCGTTGTTCCCCCGTTTCCGTCTCACCCGAGAGATAGAGATAGATAGATAGATAAATAGATAAAGAGAGAGAGAGAGAGAAAGAGGTCTGTCGACACAGGAGGGACTCGAGTTTGTAAAACGCAATTTTGCAACACGCTGTATTTCCGCAGCCGGTTGTCCCGCTGACGTTTTCGGTTACAGTCGGACTTTATTTACGTGCGTTTCACGTTTAGATTGATAATGTTGCTTCCGTACGCACGCGGCTGATTGGAACACACCAGATCGTGGAAGCGAATGTTATCCGGTTGGACGGAGATTTGTTGTTTTAACGTATGTATTAGATCGTTGTTTTAACATATATATTAGATTCTTGCAATAAAATGTCCTTACTTTTTTTCCTTACTCGACAATCTTGGCAGTTTTGCAAAAAATTAAAGAAATTAAATTTCATCGAGAGATCGTTACATTCCACATATTTAGAAAAAATTATTATCTTTTCTAATTTTGCGAGTAAAAATATTTAAGTAATAATCCGGCCATAATGCGTGACAATTCAAAATTAAGATTTTGCATAATTATTGATCTCCTTTCTATCTCGATATTCCATTTAAAAAAAAAAAAAAATTAAACTGCAATGAAGACATTTCGCGAACTTTCTTCGTTTCGCGCATTCTGCTGCCATGAGACTTTTGCGAAAAGTTTGCTTGTCAAACGGTACCTAGTAAAAATCACAAGATATATGATAGAGCGAATATGCATTAGAGAGGGTGACAAAAGGTGACGCGACGTGACACGACGCAATGTTCGATTACGTATGCAGCGACGCGACACGTGCGTGTGAATGCGTTCCGGCATGAATACGTCGACCGACTGCGTAACTTTCGCGGCGAAATCCGCTCAGTCGAACACGAATTGTGCTCGACACGAGGGAGAAATCGTCGACTCCGTGCAGATCGCATTAGCGTGGCGTATATTCATGGTACCTATAACGAATGAGCAGGCTAATTGTTTTATAGCGCGATGGAGGAGGAAGAATGACGCGATCACCCTTCTCGATATCCGGCCCGCACTTGGCGCAATACTGCAATCAGTGTATCACTGTATACCGGAAATCGTGCCACGAATGTCATCGGTTAATCGTCAATCTCTTGGATAATTAATAATGCAAATGCAAAT
This sequence comes from Lasius platythorax, assembly GCA_963971435.1. Lineage (NCBI taxonomy): Eukaryota > Metazoa > Arthropoda > Insecta > Hymenoptera > Formicidae > Lasius > Lasius platythorax. Next base: position 16,121,797 of record OZ020535.1, read on the forward strand.
ATTGTTTTATAGTCGCGTATAACGATAGCGCAGCTAATGTTGGGCAATACTTTGAAGCTCTTCCTGCGAGGAATTATTGTGACACTGAAAGAGCAAGTGATTTCGAAATGTTTTCTGTCGATGATTTTTCTTTCTAATTTTGTTGCATTTTATAATAATATATTCAACTTGCCTACAATATTGTACATAAGTTAGACTAAAGACGAAGGGCAATTTCTATTTTATTTATATGAGAAATAAATGTGAACATTGCAAATATGACTCTGGACCACTCCAGGCTGCGAGTTAGGCACCTATAGTTGCAATTCGGTTAACACCGAGACTGTGTGTCTTTGATACTCATCCGCGATATTAATCAAGCCGTGAAATAACAAGCGTGTTTCACGGATCACGGAGAAGTCACAATTTTGCGTTACGCAACCAGCTTCCATATCTATTTATCTACCTACCTATCTACGCAACGAATGTCTTCCCTCGCTCGATAAACGCGCAAATTGTGCGATTTCCACGCGTTTTCTAATCAACGATCGCGCCCACCGTCTGCACTGACGATCTAATTAAAGCTCGCATGCGAAATTCCGTGCGTTCCACGTGTAATCGGTTTAAGCGTTTGCGGCACGCTGCTGCTTAATTCTAAGCGATCTCTCTCCTGCGAACACACACGCGGACACACGTATCTTATATATATATTACATTTTATATATATATATACATATATAAGAGATCCGCGTGCATTTATATATATATTATATACATATATAAATCTCCGTCAAGGCACTTATTTATGCGCATCGTGAATATGCATTTGTCTCAAGACGTGGTAATGAACTCGGAACATACGGACGGCTGGTTAAACAACTAATTAAAACGCCGTCGCGAAATTGATCGTCCGCAGATTATTATTTCAGCGGCCAGCAAGCAGGAATAATTAATATACTCAACGCGTGTACAAGCCGCGTTCGCAACAAATGGCAAGTATGTCCTTTTATATAGTTTGTCTTGAAATATTCTTTGACTAATTTGTAAACGATCTTTTTGTGACAAGAATTTGATGAGAGAGATTATTTAAGCGATTTAAGCCTGAGTATCGACTACTAATCGGAGTATCGACTATTTTAATGTGTGTCGTGTGAATAAATTATTAAGTTTCAGAATTAATAGTATTTATCAATCGCGCGCGCGCGCGGCTGTAAAGTTTTATCGATATAAATATATCTAGATTGTAAGAAGAACGATTACGTCAAATTTGTGTTACAATGTAATCATGAGTGCTAGCGTCGTTAAGCAGTTAAGTGCGCTCACTTAAAATTGACAGTGCCGATATCAGCTTCTTTTTATAACCGCATATATAGCGAAGTGATAACGTTCGTTATCGTTAATGCGATAGCAGTCAGTCAGATCGACCGCAGATGCTATTTCGTGTGTCGACGTATTAAATTGAAACTGTATCTATGGGTAATTCGAGTTCCAATGAGAGCGCTATCTCGGAAGATGTCCTCGATGAATATGTCGAGCTGACATACTTGAGCAAGAGTGAAATTCGTCAGTGAGTGAAAGAATTTAATTTCGTATAATATCACTAAAGTACATACATCCATGAACAATTTGGAAAACATTATTAAAAGTTACGCGCATAAAGAGAATCTCATTAATTCTTTTTTTGTCAAACGTTTCTTTTATAAGCTGCAACTATGTTTTCGCAATTACTTACACAATTTGTTTCTATCATCTCTACCGTTCGCAAACACACATTTCAACTAATTTTATTCTAATTTAATCAATTAATATACAATTTCTAGGATTTATAAACTTTTCGACGATTTGGAACCAGGCGTTCTTAAAAAAAATCTTCATTATCGCTTTCCCATAGAGCAGATCGACAAGATTCTTCCGCAGATTCGCGTAAGTTCTGAATTTCATATTATTTAATGTAAAACATATCCCATTTTTGTATGTGAATTATTGTAAAATTGAATGACAGTATATGCTTAAAACTTAAAAAAAAATAATGTTCAAAGTTTCGGTAGCAAGAAAAGTTTGGATTATCACAGTGTGCAAGAGTGAATTTCCGTTCTCTAAACATCGCATATATCGCGCAGCAATAAATCCTTCTTAAGCGTTAGCATTTTTTCCGGCAAGTTAGAAATTTGCACAAACCGATGATTAACTGCGACACGAACGAAACAAACACTGTTCTTTAAATATTATATAGTCTTCACCGGATCGCCGACTTTAATCAGCACAATAGAATTAAACTTTAATATTTATTAAAATTTAATTAAAATTATTATTTCAATATATAGTAATATAATTTTAATTAATTTGGAATTGATTTTTCAAAGATTAAATATTCTGGAGCATCTTCTACATGTTGCAATATGTTCTCAAAGCAAATGAAAGAGAGAGGTCTGCATGTGTGTATAAATCGAGAGTTTTTGCATGATGAAGAAAAATGATTCGAATGTTTTTATTTATTTACGCAAATTGTTTACGCAATTGTTTTTTTTTAATTCAAGTAGACAAGAGATAATATACAGAATATGCGATATTTTCAGTGCAACCCGTTCCGCAACGCGATATACCGGATATTTTCGTCGAAACAGGACGGACATTTAAGCTTTGAGGACATTCTCGACCTCTACTCGGCCTTCTCCGCGAATAGTCCTCAGGGCGTTCGAGCTGCATGGGCTTTTGAAATTTTCGGTAAGCTCGCAAACGCAATTTAATCCACAGACTTTTGTGTGCTCGGAATTCTAACTTTCGTACCAACAAATATTTGCAGTCCACTGTCCTACGCGCTCATTAAATATATTCGCGGACAATGCATCGGTCACTAAAAATAAAGTTACAAAACTCTGTCGTTTTTTTAAAAAAAGTCTTGATATTATAATATAGTAGTTCTCTGAAATACGCACAAATCTCGCGAAATGCGCAAAACATCTTCAGCAATATATGACAGATCAATGTTCATAAATTGAAGGCTCGATACATTTTGTGTAAAAGATTGTCCCCCTTTCAATTTATAAATATCGATTTAATATAATTTATCGAAAGTATTTTATATAAATAGTATATAATCGAAATATTAATACAAATTGTAAATCGTCATCAAACATTTGTATAATAGCAGTCGACGATTTCGTTAAACAAGATCGTTTAATTTCGCAACTCGGCGTGTCAATTACTGTAAAGATAAAGATTGCGCTCTCGCAGCAATCTGTCGGTTCGGTTGCAATTTTATTCAGATAAACTGAACGATATTATGTAGTATAGAACTAAAAAAGTATCATTTCGTACCATTTTTAGTTGAGTCCGAGAGATATATTTTTCAACTATCGTTATTTCTAATTTATCTCCTCTGTATTGTGATAAATGTCACTTATTTTAAATTTTATACATGTGACACGCGGAAAATAAATCATACTATACAATATGATATTAATCGCGTATTTGTAAAATTCCGAATAAGAATTCTACAATTTCGTTTTATTTTAGACGGTATACTTTTAAATAGTGACATGATCGATGAAATATCCACAGATATGTGGCTGCACGTAATGTGAGCACGGTTTATTAAAGTTATTAATTAATTTAGAAAAAAAATATTAAAATTTGTTTTCATTAAAAAATAATTAAAATTGTAGAAAAAAATTATTATTTTCAGTTAAATTACTCACAACTTGTACGCGATGCGCCAAGGGTGGTTAAAGCGTTATTGAGGTGATTGTACTCATCCTGCGCCAGACAGAGCCTTTGCTGTTTTACGTCATAGATCTCCTTCTTTGCCTATAACACAAGAGTTTTATGATCTTTTTAAAACAACTGTCACCAACTGATTCTCGCATCTATATTATATAACATAACACACTCCTTCTTCTATTGATCCTAAACAGCAAAACGTAATAACGTTTCTTGGCATAGTTGCCTTGGCTCCCACAGTTGCTTTCTTATTATATCTATTATATTAAATAATCTAGATCATTATATGCAGTGTCTGATTAATATGTAATTATAAAGATATTACGATTTACGTTTATTAAAAACGAAGTCTAAATCAATATATCAAGAAATACTGCATTATACGAATATTTTTCATGATGCAATTCGTTGTTTCGAATACATGAACGCAAACAACGACCATCATTGATTATCTTTATTTTTAGATTTCGACGGCGACAATCAAGTCTCTCTCGATGATCTAATCGAGGCGATCCAGAGACTGACGGGCTCGGACGAGGTCCGAATCGATCGGCAACGTGCGGAGAACGTAGCGCGAATGGTCGGTTGTGCATTCCTGCTGTGCGTTCTCGACAAAGGACGGAATCGGGAAGCGATTAATCCTTTTGCCGAAAGCCGCTTTCTGTTGCAACAAATTTCCGGTGGCGGTTGTTGATTCCGCGGCAGAAAGTAGGTGAATTGAAAGGAACTACCTTCTGTGAGGTGAAATTAATTCTGCGAAATTGTACTCGTGCAATCTTTAAAACCGGAAATTACTTTTAAAAACGTTAATTTCTTTTTTATCCTTTTTTTTTAACGAAAAAGCAAACTTATTTTTATATTCTAGTGTTGAAATCAAATATTTTTATTTTTTAGTAATATTTTTCTTCTCTTCAAGATAATACAAGTTTGTCTTAATAAGGAGAAATAGAGGGGAATTAATCCTTAATACAACTTTCTTTCTCTTTCGATTTCATTGGAAGAATTCCTATCAATTTTTTTCGATTCACCTATTTTTTTGCCAGGATTACAATGGAACACCGATTATAGCAATTCGTTCAATGACACTTGTTCTTTCAGATACTGCGAGAAATGGACCTCTCTGACACAGGCAGCATTGCACCGCAAGAATTTGTACATGCGCTCTCAAGAATGCCAGACTTCGCACACACGTTTCAATTCAAAATTTAATAAAATTCTTCGTTTCTAACTTTTGCCTGGACAATATTTCAGTATCTTTGTGCAACAAAAATGTTTGTACATTTGTATTATACTTTATTTACCTGCATTTTATATTAGGATTTTATTTCGAAAGTTGTTACGTTATATCGTAACACCATTATTATTTTACAAAAAAATGTTTACATAATTTTATGATTTAATTTAAATTTTTATTATACTTTATTATTATATTATATTTTGTTAATTTCTGTGTTGTATCGTATAAATTGATGCCTGATCCACAATTTATGCATAATTTATTCCTGCTAGATCAATTACGATTAATTTATACTATCACATTTGATAAAAAATCTAGATTCTATAATTTTAATTATATTTCTATAATTTTAATCTATAATTTTATATTATAATTTTTGTCATAGTTTATTAATCTTATTTCTCTTTTTTTTTAAGAAAAACCTTTCAGCTCTTGAAGCTTTTACTATAACTTAATATGCCATAGCTAACGCTTGTAAGCGATGCAACGCGAATGACTGTAAATTGTCGCGAAAGTGAAAGCTCGAGAAAATACAGCGTCGATCTTTCTCTTGCGGTATTTGAGGCAAGACAGGTTGTACTTTATACTTGAAGTACTGCAGGTACCTTGAGAAATAAGATGCAATCTTACCTAAAGGGCGTTAATATTTGCATTAAACGAGAAAAGCCAAAAAGATTGCAGTAAATATTTACACTCTTTGTAGTAGAATAGACATAAAACAAATTATAAAAATTTATAAAAATTAGATTCTGATAATACATACATATTTATATTTTCTGGCAATAACAATAAAGCAATTTATATTTTATGCAGATTCTATCAAAGGAAGAATGTAATGTTTTGTTTTTTTCAATATCATATTTTTAATTTGAGCATTGAGAGAACAGATTGAGAAAACACTGATTAGAATTAGCAATTATTAATATTAAAAGCCAATTTAAAATCTTACTTCTCGCACTTCTCTTGTCACATAACATAAAAAATTAAATAATTTAACAAATTCGTGTTTTATATGCTTCTTCACAATGTAATTTTTAACTATGCAAAGAAAATATTCGTTTTATAAAATTAAATTTCATATAAAAATACAATCAATTAAAAATTGTGGATCAAAGAATTTAAAAATGCGATTTTATTCCGCCTGCTTTTTTTTAAATAGTCAATTGCAGTTTTAGACAGTGTCTTTTCAAAATCTTGGTTTTTGGACTTCTTATAATTTATATTATTTTTATAATTTAGGCACCATACACTATATCAACAGTATATCACTGAGTTTCTGATTATTACCAGCGTCAAGTTTTGATTTCTTCTTCTTCACTTCTTCTCTGATTTTCTTTACATGTGAACTAGGATTCGGGCTAGGAAATTTATCATACTTGGCATGTCCCCCAAAACCATCAAAAGTCATACCACTGCCACTGATAGTCTTCTGAAATATATGTAAAAAAAATTATGAATACACAAATTCAATATATAGAAATAGACATAATTATATTAAATATAAATGACAAAATAATTTACTTGACTTGGGGCATTAAACTTCGATTTTTTTGCAAGTATAGAAGGTACTTTCAAATTGCTGTTAGATCTCTCCCTTTTAATACCTTTAGGATCCTTCATCGAGAAAAAACCTTGTGATTTTATATTTTGTGGAGTAATTTCAATACTATTCTGTAACAAGTATTAATTCCAAAAATTAGAATGTGATCGACTAAACGCTTTAATGTAATTAATTAACTTACTGATTCTATAATAATACAACTATCATTCTTTTCGAGTTTGGAGATTGGAGAGACATCAAGTGCCATGACACTTTCATTCGTTATCCCATTAGATTTCTCTTCGAGACTACAGTCCTTATATACTTTCAAACTGTCTTGCTTCTCTGCAGATATTTCATTAGAAACACTTTTACGTGCGCTTGCCTGCATATCAAGAAGCTGATTTTGTAGGGTTATTTTTTCGCTTTCACAGATAATCAATTGTTCTTCCAATTCTCTAAAAATGATAGCAATATAATGATAGCAATATAATCTAAGAAAGACAAACTAGAAAGATGATTATTTAGTTTAAAAAACGTTATGTACTTTCGTTTAGTGTGTTCCTGTGACAAAGATTTGCATGTTGTAGAAACTCGCGTTAATTGCTGCTGTAAGCTTTTAACTTTATCCCTTAGCTCTCTTTTTTTCTGCAAATCGTCATTCATATGTCTGAAAAATGCATTGATTAAATTAAATTATCATATTACTTGCATCAAATCAAATTTATATCAAATATATATGTAAACATAGAATACTTTTTCATTAATGTTATGTATGTCTTAAGCTTGTTAATGTCAGAAGTCATCGCTATTATATCATCCACTTCATCCACAGAAGCATCTAGCAAAGCCTGCAAGCTAAAAATATTCACATTTAATCGCAGGATTTAATATAAATTTATAAATGACATATATATTTCTAAAATCTATAACAAAATTGTTTTAAAAAAGAACATACTTTCTTAAACTTTCAATATTTTTCTTCAACTGTTCAGTCTCTTTCTTATAAGTATCCATATCTTGGCATTGCCGTTTATAAAAATTGATCTGCTCTTTCAGTGCATGAATCGCACTATTTTTGCCATTTATTTCACTCTCAACGTGTCTAACTTCTTGTCTTAAACCAGCTGTTTGCTTCTCCAACTTTTCCTTGATTTCCATAAGATTATTGATATTTTTGTCCCTCAACTGCAGTTGAAAAGTCAGATTATCAATTCTGTGCTGTAGAGTTGTAGAATCTTCTATTATGTTATCATTATTTGAGAAATTGAAATATATCCTGTGTATCTTGCTCTCGGTTGTTTTTTCCCGGCATTGTGGGCAAGTCCTTGATCTATAAGAAAACAATTCCTAATAAGGGTCTCTATATATAAATCCTTTAAATATATAATACACACATAAATTTTCAAGAATAGAATAAATATTTCGTCTAACAAGGTAAGAAAGAAAGAAAGAAAGGATCAAAGAGTACAAGCGAATAGAATCTTTGATGACATAAAAAAATTACCTTTCAAGCCATTGTATTAAGCATCCAAAGTGGAAAATATGTCCACATGGTGTGTGAAAAACATCATCGGACGGTACTAGTAATTCGCTACAAATCACACACACTATATTCATTTTATTTTTTGACAATCAAAAACTTCTTATTCGGCGAAAAGAAATAATGGTTATTCCGAATGTGAAAATTCGTGTCGAAATAAATCGGAATGGCAATGGCAAAACTCTTGGTATATTTTGATGAATGTTATGTCATCATGAATTTTTGATCCGCGCTATTACAAACTGGAGAGAACGTTAAAATTGTACAATGATACAAATTCGAAGAAAAGGTTGTGACAAATTTCCTTGGCTGTTTGATGCAAACAACGTAAAGTATGCGCCAAAAACATTTAAGTAATGCCATCTGTGTTGTATATTTCTCATCAAAATATGGCATTTAAACTTATCAGAGTAAGGTAATTTATCGACGTAATATAAAAGTTTCGATCGATAAATCTTAAAACATAACGATATGTGTGTATGGTGATTAACATTCCTGTCTAATAAAATTTTCTTTATATATATATATATTTTAGAATGCATAAAATTATATATATATATATTGTATATCTATATAAACAATTTGATGTAATATTATTTATTTTTAGTACAAATTTTATATCAAATAATTACCTTAAACTATATAATTCAGCAAATTGAATGATATATATTAAATTTATACGCATCATTAGACATTCATTTTTCTAATTTTAGAATTGTTTAAAATAAAGTTTATATAATAATATGTGGCGTAAGAAATTAAATGACAGACGTGTATGTAATGTAATTCGCGATTTAAAAAATTCTAATTTTATTAAATATTTCAATGTATGTGAGAGAGTAACAGCAGGAGTCCACATATCCATTATTGTCATATTTATTCGCAAATTAATTTCAGAACATTACGGCAAGTTCACTTTAGACGATACGTTAAGCTCACTTTAGATGCTATACATATAATTTGCGGCAAAATTCGGGACAGAATTTCATTTATAATTTTATGTCGTGTAATAAAGAAAACATTTAAATGAATAAATTTCATACATATGCAAAATATTTATTAAAATACATGGCAATATACATTAAAACATGTAACACAAAATTATAAATACAATTCTATGTTGAATTGTGTCGCAAATTATCCTGTAAAATGATTATAAAGCCATTTTACGCAGCAGATATACCTGTGTGCGTGCCTACACTTCCCTCCATTCCCGTTCATTAATGTTACATTTAACTTAGCATCTTACGTATATGAGCGTTGCAATTACTTCTACTAAATTCGTATAATCGATCATGTATAAATCGCATTTGTAAATAACTGTTATTTTGGCTAGATCATATGTATACTTTAATGGAAGCGATAGAGTTAATAAAAAGTTGAGAGTTAAAAAAAATTAATGCAAAAATACCACTGTTAATTAAAAATAATATTACAAATGACATCATACGAAAGTTACAAAAATTAAATTAAATAAATAGATTAAACAAAATAACAGTTCTTTGTAACAATAATATTAAAAAACATATAAATACGAGAAGGTCGAAAAGAAGAATTCGACAATCGAATATATTCTTAAATTAAAACTAAACCTGTACTATATGCAAACTCTGACAATAAGCCACAAATTCTCGCATTCGTCTATTACTTCTCACGTATTTCGCGGTCGTATGTGATTTATTTATTAGTTCTTTCATAATTTTCCGCAAATAAGTAATAATAATAATAAATGGTAAAAACAAAAAGAAGAAGGACTTTATACAATTACCTGCATTATTTGTCAGTTTATCTATTCTAATTATTAACACAACCTATATATAGAAATTCTATAAATACGTTACAAAATGACTTGTGTATTACATATAATATATATATAATTCTATACTACATATTAACATATCCATATATATATATTATTATATAAATATATATATTTATATATATATATATAATACAATATATATAATACAATAAAATATATAATACAATATATATAATACAATAAAATACAATAAATTAATATATATATATATATATATATATATATATATATATATATATATATATAATATTAAATAATATGTTTATGGTCAAATTGTCCATAATCGCGAACCTCGCGTATATATTTAAAAACTTGTATTTCGGAATGTTTATGTATATTTGCCCAATCTTTTATTTGTTTATAATTTCGTTATACTTAATGGACAAATAACAATTGATTTGGAACTGTAACAAATAGCAAATAACAATTATTTTTGAAATGTATATAGATTATAAACAATTTCATACTGTATGAGTTTTATAAAAACTTATAATTATTTTAGGATGCAAATTTCACAGACTTTTGTATTTAAGTTATTTATAGCTAGGTAAAAGATCCGATTGTCTCGTCGTTTTGCTACATGTGAGTCGTTTAAAAACAATACATACATACGCATACATATAATACATATATAAATATATAAATAAATCTCATCATATCAAAGCCTCCCATTCGCTACCCGTTAAATTTAAATATATATGTGCACAATTGAAGAGTTGAAAATCATAAAAATTTATATACCAAAAAATCAATTTTCTAATTTAAACTTGCTGAATGCTCAATAATTCTAGCTAAATATATATTCAAAAAGATCTATGTAGCAAAGATACAGAAAAACAATATTAAAAAAGACCATAATAAACAACTGTGTTGTACGTCCATGAAGAGATTTCAATAATTTAATATCTATAAACTAAGTCAAATAATTAAGACTACGTCAAAATTTGAAAGCATGCTTATAATATACTAAAATTTATTATAATAATTTAATTTCTGACACTTAAAATGTTTAATAAAACTTTGTCAAATATATTTAAATTTATAGCACGAGTTTCTTAATATACATTAAAACCTTTCTGACTTTTTTTTACTAAATACAAAGTATGTTCTTTTATGCAAACTAAGTCGTTTGCCCACTTAATCAATTTGATAACATATTTAATTGACCTATGTTATAAAAAAGCTTGGAACACTTTTACTTAAATATGCGAATAGAATTTAAATCTTTCTGTGCACATTCTCATTTTTACACAAGTTGAAAACATTATTATTAAAATTTTATTCAAAGGTATAACTTTACGAAAAGAACATACCTATTTCCTCATATATATACAGTATTGCAGAAAAAATGTGAATTTATTGTGCTTTAAAAGTTTTTCGTGATTTTATAAAAACTGCTTTCTAGAGGTCCTTATGAATATTTCATATCTTCAGTTATAAAAATCCACAGTATTATAATATTCAGTATTAAAATATGTTATGATTTACATTAAATTTAATTTATAATTAAAATTGTTTTCCCAAAAAAAAAAATTGATTGTTTATTTGATCTGCAGCTAAGAAATAAAAAAAAATATACTACATAAAGTTTTATGTCTACATATAAAATATTTATATTTTATCTTGCACATATTATGTCAATAATACCCATCAAAACCGATTAATCTAACATAAAATTTTACAAACTTGCCTTGAGTCTCCTCTCAAGTAAATATAATTCTAAATGTTTTTCATCTCTTTGTCATCTAAATCTAGTGGGTTTGATTTTATATTTTCTTCAATGTTTTCAATGTTTTCTGTGCGTCCCGAGCTTTCCAATTGTTGACATTCTCTTCCTTTGAATTTTTGGTCAAATATATCGAAAAATTCTGTTAAATTATCTAAAGAAACACATTTTTCCATTACATAATACATCTCCTTTAAAAAATTCAAACTTTCTACTTTATTTCTATCATTTTCCTGTTCTTTTCCTTCATCTTCTGTATAAGAATCGAAATATGACGTCAGAGATTCTAGACGGAAATTCATCTCATTTATTATTCTTAAGATTTTCGGCGGACTATGTTCTTCTTCTCTATCTTCTCCAATACTTCTCTTAGGGCTTTCCTGTTTAAACCGCAGTAATTCTTTTGATTCTGATTTTGCTGATATTACCTTGAGACCTGTATCTTCCTCTGTTACATTTTGAATTAAATTTGATGTTGGCTTAACCAAAGGTGTTGACGTTGTATTTACTTTTGTACGATAATCTGGTAAAAATTTATCCAATAAAGATTTTATATATGTAGACGAAATTTTTGTCCATGACTCGCAGATCGCTTTGATATAAATGCTCATATCGTAGAATCTGCAAAAATCTTTAGATGCCTCTGGAAATTTATTTCTGACAATCTTAATAAAATTTTCTAGTGGACATGTTTCGGATATGCTTGGAAAACACAGCTCAAAATCGTCATTTTGCATGATATCTTCTGGGTGAATAAACTTGCGATTATAAACGAGTAAAAACACCTTGCCGCTTACATTTTTTTCCTGTTGACGTTCTCTCACAAATTTCATAAAGTGATTATTGTACCAATCTGTGAAAATTTGTCGATGTTTTGATGTATCCTTTTTTGATGTATAAATGAGATCCACCGGCAATTTTAAAAACTTTAGATATTCTTGAGTTTTATATTCATAATAATAAAATGGTGTTAGTTTATGGCTACCTGTAACATTTGCACTAAATAGAGTAGTTAAACCATCAGCTTTTAATTTATGTTGTATGACAATTTCTTTTTCCATTTTCGAAAGAAGACTTCTCCATGTGAATGTCTTCTTGGACATAAAATAAATATTATCTCTTTTAATCTGTTCCGTTTCCAATCGGTTGATGAGTTCTCGAATAAATTTCTCATCAGGTTGTTCAATCTGATCACTTTCTTGCGCGAGATTATGTGCACTGTTAGGTGTTTTTCGACACTTTAATTGATATAGATTTTCGAAACGTTTTTTACATGCACGCAGCCAGTTCCGTTTTGCTTTTGTAGATGTTGATGGTCCATCGAACTCGTCCATAAGTTTCAGTCCTTCATCATCAAACTGCGAAAGGTTGTCTCCCGATTCTTTCCGCTCTTCGAACCACTTGTATAACCGTTCCTCCAAATCTTCATACTTATTAAGTTTTCTTCTTTTTAGTGTTGTTATTTGTTGAGTTAATTTATTTATCTTATCAGCAGAATTTATAATTTTATAATAAGCAAATTCAGAAATGTTATATTCTTTCATAATTTGATTTCTTGAAACACCTTCCTTTTTTTTTTGCAAAATTTTGCTTTTTTGTTCATTCGAAAGACAAGTCCGTGCTCTTAATTCATTCCTTCTAGCTGACATTGCAATTATAATTAAAAATTATTTTCACACAAAACTTAACTTTCTTCACTTCAGAGAGTGAGAGACTTTGAAAATTTGTGCCACACAATGTGAAGTTATCAAAACGACAAAAGTAATGTTAGTAAGGGTTTGCGGATAGTTGCTCTTGAGAAGAATTTTTCGAACGATCACAAACAAAAACATTATCTGACAGTTATATACCAACGCACTCTCTAACAGTAATATTTTCTTATTCTTTATGTTTACGCATAGTAATACCGGCTAGGACATTATATTATTTATATTGTTTATAATTTACAATAAGACGGTAAAGTTAACCGTAAAAGAAAATTATCGAAAATTTGTGTGAGCAAACTATGCATTATCTTGCGTAAGGAGCCTCGTTATTTTTTTTGTTAATTAATAAACCATTTTCAGAAAGAATATAAATTGTTCATTTGATTGTAAAAAATGAGAAGAGGCAGTTACTACATGAAAGCTACATTTCATATCTACAAAATATCATAAAATTAAAATACACAAATGTTTGTGATAAAAAATAATTGTAAAAGCAAAATGTAAAACCATATCTAAAATTCATATAAACAAAATCTTATTTATTTGTGTATTTTGACAGTTTCGAAACAAATTTGTATGTGGTTGTACAGTGTAAGTAATTTTATTCGATTAATGCACACAAGTTTTATATTATTTTGAAAGATCAATGAAAATTATAATACACTCTTCTCAAATTTACATCATTTCGAATAACCATCATTACAAAAATTGCATATTTTGACAATTCGAATGTTTAGAGGCTCAGCAATTAGTAATTTTAATGCAATGTTATTCAATTAGTACAAATTGCATATCAAATGATTGCCTTAAACGGTATAATTCTGTAAATTGAATGATATATGTTATGTTTAGGTTTAGACGCGCATCGTTAGATGATTTATTTTTCTAATTTTGGAATTTTTTAAATTGGGTATTATTTAATAATATGTAACGTAAGGAATTAAATGAAAGCAACGTGTAATGCGCGTTTAAAAAAATACTAATTTTATTAAATGTTTTAACATATGTGAGAGAGAAACACCAGGAGCGTAACTACATGTCTATTGTCATATTCATTCGCAAGTTAATTTCAGAACATTACGGCAAGTTCACTTTAAACGATACGTTAAGCTCACTTTAGATGTTATACATATAATTTGCGGCAAAATTCGGGACAGAATTTTATTTATATTTTTATGTCGTGTAATAGAGAAAACATTTAAATGAATAAATTTCATACATATGCAAAATATTTATTAAAATACATGGTAATATACATTAAGGCATGTAACACAAAATTATAAATACAATTCTATATTGAATTGTGTCGCAAATTATCTTGTAAAATGCTTATAAAGCAATTTTATGCAGCAGATATACGTGTGTGCGTGCCTACACACTTTCCTCCATTCCCGTTCATTAATGTTACATTTAACTTAGCATCTTACGTATATGAGCGTTGCAATTACTTCTACTAAATTTGTATAATCGATCATGTATATAAATCACATTTGTAAATAACTGTTATTTCGGCTAGATCATATGTATACTTTAATGGAAGCGATAGAGTTAATAAAAAGTTGAGAGTTAAAAAAAATTAATGCAAAAATACCACTGTTAATTAAAAATAATATTACAAATGACATCATACGAAAGTTAAAAAAATGAAATTAAATAAATAGATTAAACAAAATAACAGTTCTTTGTAACAATAATATTAAAAAACATATAAATACGAGAAGGTCGAAAAGAAGAATTCGACAATCGAATATATTCTTAAATTAAAACTAAACCTGTACTATATGCAAACTCTGACAGTAAGCCACAAATTCTCGCATTCGTCTATTATTTCTCACGTATTTCGCGGTCGTATGTGATTTATTTATTAGTTCTTTCATAATTTTCCGCAAATAAGTAATAATAATCATAAATGGTAAAAACAAAAAGAAGAAGGACTTTATACAATTACCTGCATTATTTGTCAGTTTATCTATTCTAATTATTAACACAACCTATATATAGAAATTCTATAAATACGTTACAAAATGACTTGTGCATTACATATAATATATATATAATTCTATACTACATATTAACATATCCATATATATATTATTATATAAATATATATATATATATATATATATATATATAATATTAAATAATATGTTTATGGTCAAATTGTCCATAATCGCGAACCTCGCGTATATATTTAAAAACTTGTATTTCGGAATGTTTATGTATATTTGCCCAATCTTTTATTTGTTTATAATTTCGTTATATTTAATGGACAAATAACAATTGATTTGGAACTGTAACAAATAGCAAATAACAATTATTTTTGAAATGTATATAGATTATAAACAATTTCATACTGTATGAGTTTTATAAAAACTTATAAATATTTTAGGATGCAAATTTCACAGACTTTTGTATTTAAGTTATTTATAGCTAGGTAAAAGATCCGATTGTCTCGTCGTTTTGCTACATGTGAGTCGTTTAAAAACAATACATACATACGCATACATATAATACATATATAAATATATAAATAAATCTCATCATATCAAGACCTCCCATTCGCTACCCGTTAAATTCAAATCTATATGTGCACAATTGAAGAGTTGAAAATCATAAAAATTTATATACCAAAAAATCGATTTTTTAATTTAAACTTGCTAAATGCTCAATAATTCTAGCTAAATATATATTCAAAAAGATCTATGTAGCAAAGATACAGAAAAACGATATTTAAAAAAACCATAATAAACAACTGTGTTGTACGTCCATAAAGAGATTTCAATAATTTAATATCTATAAACTAAGTCAAATAATTAAGACTACGTCAAAATTTGAAATCATGCTTATAATATACTAAAATTTATTATAATAATTTAATTTCTGACACATAAAATATTTAATAAAACTTTGTCAAATATATTTAAATTTATAGGACGAGTTTCTTAATATACATTAAAACCTTTCTGACTTTTTTTTACTAAATACAAAGTATGTTCTTTTATTCAAACTAAGTCGTTTGCCCACTTAATCAATTTGATAACATATTTAATTGACCTATGTTATAAAAAAGCTTGGAACACTTTTACTTAAATATGCGAATAGAATTTAAATCTTTCTGTGCACATTCTCATTTTTACACAAGTTGAAAACATTATTATTAAAATTGTATTCAAAGGTATAACTTTACGATAAGAACATACCTATTTCCTCATATATATACAGTATTGCAGAAAAAATGTGAATTTATTGTGCTTTAAAAGTTTTTCGTGATTTTATAAAAACTGCTTTCTAGAGGTCCTTATGAATATTTCATATCTTCAGTTATAAAAATCCACAGTATTATAACATTCAGTATTAAAATATGTTATGATTTACATTAAATTTAATTTATAATTAAAATTGTTTTCCCAAAAAAAATTATTGATTGTTTATTTGATCTGCAGCTAAGAAATAAAAAAAAATATACTACATAAAGTTTTATGTCTACATATAAAATATTTATATTTTATCTTGCACATATTATGTCAATAATACCCATCAAAACCGATTAATCTAACATAAAATTTTACAAACTTGCCTTGAGTCTCCTCTCACGTAAATATAATTCTAAATGTTTTTCATCTCTTTGTCATCTAAATCTAGTGGGTTTGATTCTATATTTTCTTCAATGTTTTCAATGTTTTCTGTGCGTCCCGAGCTTTCCAATTGTTGACATTCTCTTCCTTTGAATTTTTGGTCAAATATATCGAAAAATTCTGTTAAATTATCTAAAGAAACACATTTTTCCATTACATAATACATCTCCTTTAAAAAATTCAAACTTTCTACTTTATTTCTATCATTTTCCTGTTCTTTTCCTTCATCTTCTGTATAAGAATCGAAATATGACGTCAGAGATTCTAGACGGAAATTCATCTCATTTATTATTCTTAAGATTTTCGGCGGACTATGTTCTTCTTCTCTATCTTCTCCAATACTTCTCTTAGGGCTTTCCTGTTTAAACCGCAGTAATTCTTTTGATTCTGATTTTGCTGATATTACCTTGAGACCTGTATCTTCCTCTGTTACATTTTGAATTAAATTTGATGTTGGCTTAACCAAAGGTGTTGACGTTGTATTTACTTTTGTACGATAATCTGGTAACAATTTATCCAATAAAGATTTTATATATGTAGACGAAATTTTTGTCCATGACTCGCAGATCGCTTTGATATAAATGCTCATATCGTAGAATCTGCAAAAATCTTTAGATGCCTCTGGAAATTTATTTCTGACAATCTGAATAATATTTTCTAGTGGATATGTTTCGGATATGCTTGGAAAACACAGCTCAAAATCGTCATTTTGCATGATATCTTCTGGGTGAATAAACTTGCGATTATAAACGAGTAAAAACACCTTGCCGCTTACATTTTTTTCCTGTTGACGTTCTCTCACAAATTTCATAAAGTGATTATTGTACCAATCTGTGAAAATTTGTCGATGTTTTGATGTATCCTTTTTTGATGTATAAATGAGATCCACCGGCAATTTTAAAAACTTTAGATATTCTTGAGTTTTATATTCATAATAATAAAATGGTGTTAGTTTATGGCTACCTGTAACATTTGTACAAAGTAGAGTAGTTAAACCATCAGCTTTTAATTTATGTTGTATGACAATTTCTTTTTCCATTTTCGAAAGAAGACTTCTCCATGTGAATGTCTTCTTGGACATAAAATAAATATTATCTCTTTTAATCTGTTCCGTTTCCAATCGGTTGATGAGTTCTCGAATAAATTTCTCATCAGGTCGTTCAATCTGATCACTTTCTTGCGCGAGATTATGTGTATTCTTAGGTGTTTTTCGACACTTTAATTGATATAGATTTTCGAAACGTTTTTTACATGCACGCAGCCATTTCCGTTTTGAGGATGTTGATGGTCCGTCGAACTCGTCCATAAGTTTCAGTCCTTCATCATCAAACTGCGAAAGGTTGTCTCCCGATTCTTTCCGCTCTTCGAACCACTTGTATAACCGTTCCTCCAAATCTTCATACTTATTAAATCTACTTCTCCTTAGTGTTGTTATTTGTTGAGTTAATTTATTTATATTATCAGCAGAATTTATAATTTTATAATAAGCAAATCTAGAAATGTTATATTCTTTCATAATTTGGTTTCTTGAAACACCTTCCTTTTTTTTTTGCAAAATTTTGCTTTTTTGTTCATTCGAAAGACAAGTCCGTGCTCTTAATTCATTCCTTTTAGCTGACATTGCAATTATAATTAAAAATTATTTTCACACAAAACTTAACTTTCTTCACTTCAGAGAGTGAGAGACTTTGAAAATTTGTGCCACACAATGTGAAGTTATCAAAACGACTAAAGTAATGTTAGTAAGTTGTTGCGGATAGTTGCTCTTGAGAAGAATTTTTCGAACGATCACAAACAAAAACATTATCTAACAGACATACCAACGCACTCTCTAACAGTAATATTTTCTTATTCTTTATGTTTACGCATAGTAATATCGGTTAGGACATTATATTATTTATATTGTTATTAATTTACAATAAGACGGTAAAGTTAACCGTAAAAGAAAATTATTGAAAATTTGTGTGAGCAAACTATGCATTATCTTGCGTAAGGAGCCTCGTTATTTTTTCCGTTAATTAATAAACCATTTTCAGGAAGAATATAAATTGTTCATTTGATTGTAAAAAATGAGAAGAGGCAGTTACTACATGAAAGCTACATTTCATATCTACAAAATATCATAAAATTAAAATAAACGAATGTTTGTGATAAAAAATAATTGTAAAAGCAAAAAGTAAAACCATATCTATAATTCATATAAACAAAATCTTATTTATTTGTGTATTTTGACAGTTTCGGAACAAATTTGTATGTGGTTGTACAGTGTAAGTAATTTTATCCGATTAATGCACACAAGTTTTATATTATTTTGAAAGATCAATGAAAATTATAATACACTATTCTCAAATTTACATCATTTCGAATAACCATCATTACAAAAATTGCATATTTTGACAATTCGAATGTTTAGAGGCTTAGCAATTAGTAATTTTAATGCAATGTTATTCAATTAGTACAAATTGCATATCAAATGATTGCCTTAAACGGTATAATTCTGTAAATTGAATGATATATGTTATGTTTAGGTTTAGACGCGCATCGTTAGATGATTTATTTTTCTAATTTTGGAATTTTTTAAATTGGGGATTATTAAATAATATGTAACGTAAGGAATTAAATGAAAGCAACGTGTAATGCGCGTTTAAAAAAATACTAATTTTATTAAATATTTTAACATATGTGAGAGAGAAACACCAGGAGCGTAACTACATGTCAATTGTCATATTCATTCGCAAGTTAATTTCAGAACATTACGGCAAGTTCACTTTAAACGATACGTTAAGCTCACTTTAGATGCTATACATATAATTTGCGGCAAAATTCGGGACAGAATTTTATTTATATTTTTATGTCGTTTAATAGAGAAAACATTTAAATGAATTAATTTCATACATATGCAAAATATTTATTAAAATACATGGTAATATACATTAAGGCATGTAACACAAAATTATAAATACAATTCTATATTGAATTGTGTCGCAAATTATCTTGTAAAATGCTTATAAAGCAATTTTATGCAGCAGATATACGTGTGTGCGTGCCTACACACTTTCCTCCATTCCCGTTCATTAATGTTACATTTAACTTAGCATTTTACGTATATGAGCGTTGCAATTACTTCTACTAAATTTGTATAATCGATCTTGTTTAAATCGCATTTGCAAATAACTGTTATTTTGGCTAGATCATATGTATACTACAATGGAAGCGATAGAGTTAATAAAAAGTTGAGAGTTAAAAAAATTAATGCAAAAATGTTACTGTTAATTAAAAATTATATTACAAATGTCATAATAAGAGTGCTACAAAAATGTAATTAAATAAATAGATTAAACAAATAACAGTTTTCTATAACAATAATATTATAAAACATATAAATTAAAATGTTACGCCCAGTCCAGGACTCGAATGGGTCAATGGAAGAGCGTGATAAGTATTATGCCGAAATCAAACGTTTTGAGACTTATGACTCGGGTCGAGCGAAGTATCAGGTTCGAAAAATATTATCACTATTAGATCAACGACCAGAAGGGTCGATCTTACGCTATTACGCTCGGTGGTCCTTTCCTCAAAAATTGAATCTCTATTACCTGGGATAAGACCTTTTGTGATCTTTTTCTTACAGACGAGAAATAAGAAAACGAGATTAACTAATTAAATAAATTATAAATAATGCCGAATATCACTATTTATTATAAAGATTGAAGCAAAATAAAAAAAAATACATATACTTACTGTTATAAAATTATCGAGCATATCGTGATAACTTTATGGTTAATAATTATATTCAAAAGTATGGGAGAGTCGTGTATTACACATTAGCGTGGGTATTTATATGTCTATATAAATTATCATTATCGCGGATATAACAAAAGTTCTGAGGTCATCAGTCAGAACAACGCGGGAAAGATTAACGTTAAAATCCTAGATTTCTCTGACTGTGGGTATTACAATATATAATTAATAGGATGATTAATAGGGCGACAAAGTACGAGGCTATTAAGAATTTACTTTTTAAATTTTCTAATATGCTTTAAGTTATTGACCACGCGTTCGTGGCACAAATTGGCACAAACATAGTACAATACAGCACAATTAATAGAAATTCATAATTCGAAAAGTGCGGGGCTGGCATAAATATTATTTTTTATTTGTAATTGTACAGTATTTTATTTGTAATATAAATGAATATTATTATTATAGCTGCTATATTTTTATCACTTATGAAGAAATAAAACAGTATTCGCAATCGTATATACCAGATCAGTATCACTTTTTTATACACATGGCTGCGACATCATCTTCTGAAGTAAGCGGTTGCAGTACTAATCATCGACTAGTAATACAATTGGATAATTTTAATACATTAAATTTTTTCATTAGTGTATAATGACACAAATATGTATTATTATAAATCATATTTTATAAATTGTATAGTTTTAAAAATATTCCACAAGGGTATCGAGAATTGCTTAACTTCATGTGTAGACTGCCTGCTTGGTTCGAATATCAGTATCATTAATGCTAATGCAATGCTCTTTTTAATACAAAACTTTCACATTTTTTAGCAAATTAATTATCTCAATAATTGTTTTATTTCTTTTATAATGCAATGGAGTATATATTCTACACAATATATATTTACAATATTTACACAGATATATTCGTAATCGTAAACGACGCTACGCTTCTGTGGATGTGTACATGCCTGCTCATAATCATAATAATTAAACAGTGAAATGTATAGATAGAATATTTTATGTCGCTGGTCATCATAAAGATAAAACATACTACTATTCATCTATTATTGTCACTTCAGATAATTCTATAAACAAATGTAGTAATCGAAAATCATTCAGGATAAACGTAGTTTTCTATAGTTTTTCACAACACTATCAATCTTTAACAAGATAGTTTTAAAATCGTTTTAAAGTCGTATAAAAGGACGTCACAACTTTATTAAAATTCATAATAAGATGTAATGGAGAGAGAAAAGAGCGTAATGTCCAATTTTTGCGCTGAAAGATTTCTTAGCGAGAAAGAATCTCATTAACAAAATTTTTGTCTTCAAGAAATTCACACAAATTTAACGATAAATTTTGCAGAAATTGCATTGAAACACGAACCCAGACATATTACATCATTCACAATTTGGAATCGTCTTCTTGCTTGCAAGAAGGATCAAGTTTGACACTTCGCGCAGTCTTCCGCTCTTCTAGATTCCTCAGATTCGGCGAGCTCCTGGTTTGACTCAGCATCGTGTTTATCGCGGGTATATTGTCGGTGGTTCTTCTACGAAACGGTCTACCGGATAATCTCGGCCATTGAATGCCCTTTTTCTTCTTAGAATCGCTGGTCGATCGGTCTCTCTTGATTATCAGGTACTTTGGACTACTCGGATGACTCGGTTCGCCGCCGATTACGGGCATGTCAATCGCTTCTGGAATCGGTAGATGCTGGCAGGAGTCTTCACGCTGATACGGAGAACCGGAGTTATCGTATTCTTCCTCCGCGTTGTCGCAGTCGCAGATGTCCGGCACTTCGTGCGGTTTCTCCTCGGCGAACGCCGAGTTTACGACGCCTTCCTGGCTTCTATCGCTCTGCGACGAGACGCTCGGTTGTCGTCCCTCGGAATCCTCCATGGAGGATTGACGGAGACTCTTGAACGAGTCTTTCCTCCAGGGACTTGCCGCCTCGAGAACGATCGGCGTGGAAATCGGCGCTTGAATCGACGTCTGTGCGGGACGCGAGATATTCGTCGTACTCGGCCAAAGATGCATTACTGGCTTGGACGATTTCGTTAATACCGGGAATAAGGGTTTCCCTGTACGAGACGCCGAGCCCTTCGCCAGGGCGGAGAATTTCCTGACAGCCTCGGTTATGACGTGTCGGTTATGGTGCTCTATTTCGATCGGTTGCTCTTGCCCATCCAGCTGCACAACCGTTTCGGAACAATTGCCAGCCATCTTCGCAGGTGTTGCAGGGGACCCGCTGATCTGGCTGAAACAAACGAGTCTAACTTAATAGAGTTCCTGTATTGTGTCATATCGGAAGCACGAAGCTTCTGTTTGCTTTGGAACGAAAATTTGTTTATATCAAGTATTCCGTCATATTTCAAGAACACAGTGTTTGAGACGTATTTTTTTTTTATAATTGACTGGAAAGAGAACACGGTGAATTTGTGATATTTTATAATTAAAATAACGAAGGTTAATTATTTAATTATAATTAGAATACTCGTTATGCGTCCTAATTATAGTTGCACAATCGTTTTAAAATAATTGCGAACCATCTTCGCAATCTTACCGCCTTTCATTCACCGGACTCTCGCTTGGAATCGCTAAACTGGCAGTGGAAGTGCGAGGTGTCGGAATACTCTTGCATTCCTCCTCTTCCTCCAAAATTTCGGGCAGGAACATCATTTGTTTCTCTTCGGGTACCCTAAAAGGTCAACAAGAATCAACATCATAATTTATCACAAACATCAAATTTTAAATATGTGAAGCTGTACTTCTTTAAGATTCTTTAAGACAAGATTCTCAAGACAAGGCTTGCAAGGCTCATGTTGAAAGAGAGAGAGAGAGAGAGAGAAAGCAACTTTATATTAAAAATCAACAATCTTATAAATATTCGATCAGCCAGAAAATAATTTATAAATATCATTATAAATTACACATTATTAATTATACGAAATACTAACATCATATTCGCCACGCTACCACGATAGGTTTTCTTCTTGTACGCCGCGGCCGCTTCTGTATACGGTAAGCTCACATTTTCGAAGTCGTAATAAATATCCTTGACGAGCGGCGGACAGCGGTTCATCAACGTGTCCACTCCGAGGTACGATACCTAACGTTCGCACAACTATGCGTAAAAATACGATTTCTCGAAGACAAACTTTAATCGGTTTTTACCTTTATATGACGATCGATGAGCCAGTTCAGCTCAAAATCCTCATCGTCATCTCCGAAGGGATTTATCAGCTGTTCGGCTACTTTCAACAGTCCCATAAAGAAAAAGAACTGCAGAATCGTAAAAATGGGCACGTATTTATCTATTTTTAATTGGAATTGTTTTTCGACACCGTCAATGTATTGTCGGCCGATCAGGGCGACCGCAAAGAAGCTGTAAGTAGCGAGTGTCACCACTTGAGTGTACACCAATGGAATCGACACCCAGTCGTAGCTCCACAGGAGGCCGCATTTGGTCCGAAATTCGCTAAATTCCTGCGAATCAGATATGCATTCGTTACCGAGAACGAAAAAGGCTTTACGTCGATTGATTAATTGTGTTTGAACGCAATTAAGAGTTTAGCAATTATCATGCCGCTAAAAGAAATTTAATTAATTACGATCGAAAGTATGAATAAGATATGGATTCAATTGTTATACTGAAAAAAAAAATCTGCTTTTAAATTTCCTCACATACGTCATACTTGCTGACTAAGTTTATCGTGCACGTTAAAATTGGCTTTTGCTTTGTAACGTGCGAACGCATAATGTGATTGAGACACGTGTACCTAATCGCAAAAAAATAAAAACGTGGTTGATAGACCGCGACACGTAGGTTTACGACTATTTCTAATCGGTTATATATCGACTCGTCGTCGCAGTAGATGCTCGTAAAACTTAATCATTTTTGCACCGAACGATTGACTTCCTTAGTTATACTTTTATACAATCATACCATATCATATACGCGGTGTTCCCGAAAGAAAATTAACACGGCAGAAAGAAACAAAAAAGATATGTTCGACGCCGATTAAGTCTTCAAAAAGTTATAATATCTTAGCTAGTTCTATTTGCGTTATCATATTAAAAAAAGCTAGACAATAACAATTAGAAACAATTTTTGGCATTAACTCTTTTTCATTTTAACACAGCATTGATATAGTATTATTATTTTTATTGATATTTATATAGAACAATTTTCTTCTTTTGTGCTTTGTTGCAATAATGAAAAAAATTTTCCTCGACTTACGAAGATGTTAAGCAAATAAATATAGAAGACACACATAGAGTTTATATATTCGCACCTCCATAATTAGCTTTAAACCTTGCGCGTCAGGTAGCCTGTGGGTCTTGCGTGCTTCCTTGAGAAGATTAACGAACCACGTGCACGGTATCCAATAGGTGTTAAATTCGCTGCTCGGCACCGACTGGTACAATTCGAGCTCCAACGCGGTCATGAAACCTGCAAGACGTTCGTTCGACCTCGTTAATTTTTCACCACCATGAGGATGATGATCGACAGTCTTTTTATTGTGATTTACCAGAATCAACGACATGCTCGAGAGTGGGAAATCGTCTCTTCACTGCCGAACTGATGGAACGTAGAACAAGTATCAGAGAGAGGTTCAGATAACGCATGAGGGCTCTGCGCAGCATCCGACTGTACTCGTCGTTTCCGCTGACGTAGAGAGCCACGAGATGCATCACTCTGCAGGAGAGAAAAAATGAAAGAAAAAAAATTACATTCGCTTTTCTTTTATCGATTATTTTGGAAATTTGAAAATTTAGGATTTTAATTAAAAATTTAAAGTGCATTGTTTAATAACTGCTTCCAAACTCACTTGTCAGGCCACGGTATTGCTTTGTACTGCTTCCACCATCTCTGCGCCACGTAGGATACGTAAAATCCGAGCACAAAACTCAACGGGATCAATTTAATCAAGGTGTCGCAGTAAATAACAACTTGCTCGAACTCTCTGTAATGCGTAATATATTACAATAATTCTTAAAAAAAACTAGAAAAAAAATTAACTAAGTTAGCTTTGAAAAATGAATATGTATGACAAGATAGTTAAAATAATTAATAATAATTTTTATATATACATATTTTTTCAACATCATCAAGACTAAATTAATAATATTAAAATAACTCTTACTTTCTTTAATATATTGTATATTTCCAAATTTATGTATATATATTTAGCTTGTATGTTTAAGACATGTCGAAGTATCCACCTTTTTTGCGTGGGATTAAAAGCATGGCGATAAACTGCGGACAAGGCGCCGAAGAGAAGCAGATAAAGTAGCAGTTCCCTATAGATGAGTTTGTACAGGGAACCACGCCACATAAATAAAAGTCTGGTAAATCCACCGCTGGTGGAACTGGCGACTTCATACTGATAAGAGACCGTCATCTTTTATCCATTCAAGAACACCGTACCAATTTCTTCTTGAGAACGACGTGCTCGCGAGCACGTTGTTACTCATCCTTTCAGAAATTTTCGCCTACCGAACCTAAGAGCAAAATTACACTGCAGTTATAAACTGCAACATGTTTAGTCATTTAAATATTTTTGGAAAAAGTTTTACAGCCGAAGAGAAACTTCTGTTACAATATTAAAATTGATTTATTATAATTATAAATTTGTAAATTAATTTATCTTAATAAATAAAATTAATTTTTTTATAAGCTAATTCATATAGAACGGAATAATGGACAAAAGAGAGAGACACGTATCAAAGTCTTGTTTTAGCTCTTGTTTCAATATGAATATTTGAAAATTTTATTTCTGAACACATATACATACATGTTTCACCTAAATAATTTTTAACTTAAGATGGACCGGCTATTGTACCGAAATGTGCTCGTATCCTGACGCAGAATAATGCATTCCAAACACTAGCCATTTCGAAATAATTGTAGTGTCGAAGGATCGTTTTTCCGTAAACTGTTAATACATAAATAGTATTTACTGATATGTTATATTTTTTATATTTCTATATTTGAAATTTTCATTATTCAATTACGTACCAACTGCAAACAAGTGCTAACTCAATCTTCAGATATAATAACCTTAGATCAAACAGCTAGAAAATTCCTGTAATTAATGAATAATTGTTTAAAATACACACATATTGGTTATAAAAATAATACTTTTTTTAGATTAAAAGTATATTAAATATAATTATTGTGGCCATATATACATACACTAGTATTAAATATAAAATATTGTAATATTATATCACGTTAATTGGCCAGACTACTGTCTACTACATAATACATATAGCATCCATACAAACATCTGTATTTGTCTGCAAGCTATTATAGCTCTTTTATGTATGTCTAATAGTGCAGAGAGCTATGTATCGTTGTCGCAGTTTTAGCATGAGTTGTGCCAATAGACAATTAATTTAATCTATTGTTTTAAA
This sequence comes from Lasius platythorax, assembly GCA_963971435.1. Lineage (NCBI taxonomy): Eukaryota > Metazoa > Arthropoda > Insecta > Hymenoptera > Formicidae > Lasius > Lasius platythorax. Next base: position 16,148,874 of record OZ020535.1, read on the forward strand.
ACGCTTCTATTTAAAACGCAATTTCGTGATTTCTCCAAAGAATGACCATGAAATGCCGGTTTACGATCATTCGCAGCGCCAAACCAAATCGTCCGAGCAAAGCGATCCATCGAGAAGAATTCATTTAAGAGAAACGACGATCTTCTCGCGATCCAAGATCATCGCAATGACATTGGTAACGTACGCGATCGCATCATTTGCCAGAAATATCCGGGATGCGAAACTCCGACTAAAAACGGAGTAAGTAACTCAGGCTTAGATATTGTATCCGCCTATATTTCCAATGCTATGTCAATAATAAGGATCATAGTTCAAGCACAGTATAAAAGATTTATCGCATTTACCGTATAAAAGATTCCGCTCGATAAAGATAAGGCTAAGCCAGATAAAGTCATCCCATTATGACATTATGAAACTCCCGCTATTTAACAAATATTTAAACTTCATCAGCGAATACGAGGCAAATATAAAGACATTATGAGACTCCCGCTAATTGACAAATATTCAAACTTCATCAGCGAATATGAGACAAATATAAACCACATAACGTATAAGAAGAAATTTTTTCTTTATTAAGCATCTATTTAATTAACTTTGGCCAGATTGATGTTGCATTAATTTACGATTGCGGCTTGGATCAGTATCATTTTAGGCGCTTTATATACATACATATTTCGTCATAACTATGAGCTGGACGGAGTTTCAGATTGCATCGATATGACAGTTGCACACGCGTCATAAGCAAAACGTCATCGTCTAACACAGCAAATGGTGATCCAAGATTGCCGGCGTGACTGCATTTTTTTCTGTCACGGGACCCATCGTAAATAATGTCTAATAGTAACGGTCTGTCTCGGGAATCGCGCCAGTAATACGACGGTAAATATAACTTTCGGGCGTCGAAGTAACCACAAAGTGCCTGGGTATAAACACACGATTTACACGAGATTTCTGTGCGATCATTGCAGCTGCACTTCAGGATACACCTTGTCAATCGATGCCTTGAGGATGCATCCTGAAGCGCAGCCAGAATGCAGCGGCAATTGCCATCGTGTACTTTGGCACCCTAATTGTCATCATTTGACTTTTGAAGCTTTCCAAGTATCTGACAATGAGAGACAACCTGATATTGTTCTTGCAATTTTTATTATCATTATTTTTTCATGCTATATATAAATATTTTAAAATATATCTATAAAAAAGAGAAATTTTATTTTTTGCGCGAGAAACACAACAACGTCATAGTGATTGCAACATTCTTCTCTTTATTTCTTCTTTAGATTTATATATGACATTTACTTGAGATATCTTTCTGATTGTAATAATTTCTTTGTCTGATATTTATATTTGCATGTATAGTTTGTGCATGTTTCAAAAAAGTTTCATAAAAGTTTCTCTTTAAATTATTCATATCTACATAACATACATATTTCAAACATATAAATTAATTTAATGTGCTTCAGACTTATGTATAACTGCATCTATTATAATTAAAAACTTTTTATAAAGAATTAATAATTAAAAATAAAATTCGATATTGAAACAATCAACGCTTTGTTATTTGATCTTAAGTACAAGTCTACTAATTGAAAAATACTCATTGAAAAATAACGCAGCGGATCTATAATAAAATAGCTTGTATAATAATTTAACTATTTTATACAACGTTAAATCATATGGTCAACACAAACATATCGTGCGTATTTTTCTTTCATGTTTGGCGAAATTATAGCCTCTATCGGCACGCGTGGCATCTCTTGGCCGACAAGCTGCATAACATAAATTACGCAAGATGGATCGCTTCGCTTTTTCGGCTCGAATATATTCAATTCCGAGTAAGCAGATGTGTCTTTGATGTAATAGCTTTATCTTTAGTCATTCGTACCGTATAATGCTGATACATCACGAGCACGCCGTTAATACACGTATAAAACAACGTCGCCGGATCGTCTGATGATTGCATTATATTTCCGCGCGACCTTACCGAAAATATCCGCGACGAAAACCGTGACCATGGACAAAACGCGGAATTTAGAATTTCTTCTGGAAGAAGGACCTTTTGCGCTACCGATTTAACTTTAAATTAAAGATCGAGTTTATCGTTCAATACGATACTTATTAGAGACAGAATTAAACGAGATTATTATACATATAATAATTTTACGATTTTTTAAAATGCTGTATTAATATCTTTTACAAATAAATAGTATTAGAAATAAATAATTAATTATTATATTGAATTATTATTTTTGATATAGATAAATTTATTTGTAAAATAAACAGAGAGAGGGAGAGAGAGAGAGAGAGAGAGAGAGAGAGATATGCGGTTAAGATGCAAATATAATTTTGAAAACAAGAAGTTTAATTAATCATTTCTTTTAATTGTGTTAAAAATAGAAATACGTTTGCCTAAAACTTTACATTTAAAAAATTATATTTTCTATCATTTATAATGTTATATGATAAGAGCACAGTGTACTTATTAATTTACAAGCACAGCGTAATATTAATTTAAAATGCAAATGGTGGGATTTTAAATTAGGGATTTAATATATGTTATAAATTAGCATCAACAAATAGCATTAATGTTGTGTCGATATCCGCCGCCCTATTTAATTTGTGTGCTAGTTAAAAATTTAATTATTTAGTCTTAGCAACACGTAGTTAAGGAAAATAGAATTTTGAATATTAACCAGGAACGTGTCTAGATTTGCTTTAAGACGAAGACTGTGAATATATATTGTTATAAATTTTATCCAAGTAATACAGAAAAATTTTTTAACATTTTATTTATAAGTAACTTATGCAAATTTCTAACGCGTGGACAACGTGCACTTGGTGAATTATTTATAACACATGATTGTAAAACCAGACATACATCACGACTTAAGTTTTGACCACGTTGCATGGATAGTAAATGCACGCCAAAGAGTAAATATCCTCGTAAATATTTATAACTTCACGGAAGCGAATACATAAATTATCAATAAATAAATTTCTTTGAAGTCTCTCCACGTAAGTGTATTTTTACGTATTTCGCGTTCAATCTGATCTTATTACGCCATTCGAGTTTTGTCTCATTTTAAACGTAACTTAATATAATTTTACAGTGTAATTTACAAAGGAATGCGTAATTATTATGTCTTTTCACATGTATAGCAATTTGTTTTTCTATTGTTATGCGAGATACGCTAAAAAAAAATTGAAGACATGATAGTCTTGACTCACCGTGTAAAATAGTTTATCAGTCGTAACTAACGCATTTGTTATCTTCTCTTTCGCATAAAACCATTTTTCATCGCACACGCGAATATCTGTTCACTGTTTTCGCATTCGCGCGTTGTCGCTTTAAATTTGAAAAATTAAACCCGAATCGATGTCCCTTTCAGGTGTATAATTTACGAAATCAGCTGGCTAGAGCAGCGGCTATTTTGAATATGAGCGACACGAGAATTAATTTGATTTTCGTTTAGCGGTCACAATGAATCGACGTTTTTCGCATTATTAATAATTCTGAATTCAATTTCCTTAATTCTCTCTCTCTCTCTCTCTCTCTCTCTGGGAACACTTCTTATAGTAGAAATAAATATTCACTCCACTTAAACACTAGATTAGAGGCTTATTTAACAGTATTTTTAGATTATATTTTTTATGGCAATTAACACACACACACACACACACGCACAGCTCCTAAAATTAACATATGGTTATTTCTAAGTCTGTGTCGCTTATAAATCACAGAATAAAAAATTGTTTAACTCTAGTGTCTCGTTAATATTAAAACGACAAAAATTTATGTAATTTGAAATTACAATGTTGATAGAAAATTAATAATGTTTAAAATATCTTCTCTCTGCCAGCGTGTGTTGAATGCATATATTTTTTCATTCAATCCATATACTCATTCTCTATGTATAATTGAAAAATTTTCTCACAGTCTGTCGCTTTTCTTAAGAACAAGCAATTTAAATGTTCCCAAGTTCTTTATAAACGCTTTCAAGAAACCCGAACCAAAACAGATTGCACCAGAAGTAATTTCCACCTGACGCGATCGGTTACGAGAATCGCGAAACGGTCTCGCCGAGAATCACGAGCCGAAAACTCGTCGATGACGGAAACGAGCGGGGATCGCGATTCGAGATGTATCGAAGGAACGCATTATCGCGTGAGTGTGCACTTGACGCTCGTCGATGACGAACTGAATCGGTCGAATGAATCGAAACGCGCGGCATACTCTCGTATAGACGACGGAATATTAAACATTGCAGTTGGGCGCGATCGCGATCCGATGGCAATTGCCCAAGATCTAAAAAGGGCCGAATGTCAAGCTCACGCGCATAAAATGCACGTGAGCTTTTGCGCCCAGCCGCGCCCGTGACGATGCGGAACCACCCTCCGGATCAACCCTATCGCTTTACGAAGGAGAGTGTATCGTGTCTTTCTGTCTTGTTAAGATAACGGATGAGAGAGAAATTAATAGCGTTTTCGATTCGCACAATCCGAATCGGTCTAAGCGCAAATAACGTTATAATTCAAGATACGTGTAAGAAACATTCAAGAGATATCCGAAATATTAGAAAATTATTTATAATATTTTTTAAACTCTTGTATCGTCTAAATTAATAAACAATCTTCATAATTTTATATTTCAAAAGATTTATGGATAAAAAAGTAAAAATTAAAATATATTATTGGATTAACTATGTATATATATATATAGATCATATTTATTACTTACAAGTCTAAATTTCTGTTTTCGAATTTCTCCAAACACTGTTGAAATTTCCGATGCGCCTACACGAATGCAACTTTTGTCGACGATGAGCAATATTTAAAAAAAATTTTTTTTTTTATTAATGTAAAAATAGTACAGCTTGGGAGGTACCCAACCAGCTTAATGATCAAAATAACTTGGTTAATTACAAATTAGTCAGAGGCACTTATCCTTACATATACTGGCAAACTTATATAGGGAAAAGTCCCTAATATTTTAAAAAGGCAAAAAGTGAATTGTGGTGCCATCTTACAACATATTTATGAACTCGCTCACAATACTATCGATAATGTAGACAGTGATTCTCTGAAGATAATATAATAAATTCTTGAAAATTGCGCGCACATTTTATTTCTGTCAATTTCTGGGTAGGCTACACAACCTTATAACCTAACATATTGTCAGTATATAAGATACAATACGAAGCAATTCTTTTATTATGGAACTTGATGAATCTATCTTGATGCAAAAGCAGGTGAAAGACAATTCGGAGGATTTACAGAGCGAGTTTTTGGACTTGAAAAATTGGGAAGAGGAAATGAAAAGGAAGGAACAAGAACTACTGAATGAACGCACTGGACAGGTATTTTTGCAACCAAAATATTTATTCAACAAATGCAATAATATATGTGCTAAAAAATATATAAAATAAGAAAATTATATTGTGAAATTCATAATATTACACATGTGTGTGTGTGTGTGTGTGCTTGTAAAACCTTGTAACCATATAAATTATTTTAAACTATACATTCATTACAAGTTTGTTCTAAAATCATTGAGATATTTATATTTTAGATTTTATATTTATGTATAGCATCACACAAATTTTGGCAAATATTAGAATGCATAGATTATACATTTAACTTGTTAATTGATAAGATATATAATATTTATTCCAGAAGGTTCTGCCTCCAGTCAGAAATAGAAATAAAAAGAAATGCATGATAAAAGAAAGTAAAAGGACTGAAAATTCCAAACGAATAAAATCTTATGATTACAAATCATGGGATAAATTTGATGTTGTAAGTGATATTTATATTGTATACCATGTAAATTCCTAGTTTAAGATTGTTGAGAAAACATTTGCAAGAGACTAATATTATCATTATCATAACAAAGGACAAAGCGTGCAAGGATTTAGATAAAGGGGAACAATCCAGTGATTCCTCAGATGAAACTATGTCTAAGGAGGAATTGGAAAAGGATCACAGCAAAGCATTAGAATACAAAGAGCAAGGCAATATTTTTGTACAACAGAAGAAATGGGATAAAGCAATTGCTTCATACAGCGAGGCAATAACAATTTTTCCTTATGATGCTATATTTTACGCCAATCGTGCACTTTGTTATTTAAAACAAGACAAGTAAATTTTATGCCTTGAGACTTTAATAAACACATCATGTTAATTTCTATAATTTACATAATTGTTGAATGTGTTATGTTATATTACAGCGTGTATTCAGCAGAAGCAGATTGCTCATCTGCGATACAGTTGGATGAGACTTATGTCAAAGCTTATCACAGACGAGCGACAGCCAGAATGGAATTGAAACAATATAAAGAGGCAAAGGAAGACATAGAAAAAATATTGGTTTTGGAACCTTCCAATAAGGAAGCAAAGGCCTTGTTTAGTCAAATTAATAAACGACTTGAAAACTTAAAAGTATGTATTCTTTATCTTTATTTTTATTGAGTTAAATTGTTATTAATATATTATATTTATTTCTTAGCCAATTATTATATCCGGTAAAGACACAGCCAAAAATATTCCAATAGAGAAAAAAATTGCTGAGAAGATGTTTGATAATGTAAAATCAAATAAAAAAATAATTGTCATCAAGGAGAATAAAAATAAAAAGGATAGCATAAATAATATAGGAGCTATTGCGAAACCAACAACCATAACTCTAACAGAATCAAAAAGAGACCCACGCATTCCAGATTGGCTACCAGAAAAAGATAATGTAGTAGTTGTGGAACCTATTCAAAAACCTCATTTACGTTCAAAAGTAAGTTTGCATTAATATGTCAAACAGTATTTGTGTAGCAATAGAACTACATTTTACTTTTTTAATTAGGAACCATTAATAAGAATACCTGTACGAGAAGCTGATTTAACTAAACGTTTTGAAAAGGAAATTAAAGTATCATGTAATGAAAATCAGCATTTAGAATTATCAAATGTACATTCTGATAATACGAAGCATAAGGAAACTATTACAAAACCTAAACCAGAAACAAATTTTATCGAAAATATAGAAATATCTCCTATTCCGAAAACCGCAGTCCAATTCGTAATAAACTGGAGAAGATATACTTCATCTGATCTTCGATATAGATATTTGAAGATAACTAATACATTTTTACACATTAAATATGATCCATGATCAGAAATTTAAAGTAAAAATTTTTTTTTAGCAAATACCATCAAGTAACTTATCAAAAATATTTCAAGATTCAATGGAAAGTGATATTTTTAGTGATATTTTAACGATACTCAAAACAGAGTCTATGAAACGGGAAGATCCTATATTCCCGTATCTAAAAAATCTCAGTGATGTTAAGAGATTTAGAGCTCTCATTATGTTTATCAGTAACTTAGAAAAGCAAGGTATATACAATGATATACATTTATTTTTCATGATTGATTCAAAAAGTTTAATAACATGGAATTTAAAATATTTTCAGATTTGAAGCTCATGTTCTCATATTGTAAAACATCAGAGAAAATATCTGAAGAAGAAGTTACAGAGTTGCAGAATAAATATGAAATTTAATAAGATGTAAAGTTTAATCTTAAAGAAAAGTTTTGGATGTTATAAAAGTAGGTAAGTCGTACTTAAGTTTTGAAGAAAACAGATTATACACACAACATACAGATTTCCAAAAGTCTTATCTATATTTTAAAAGATATATAAATATTTACAAGAAATACACAGATGTTACATATTCAAGTGCTAAATAATAATATAACAGATAAATGAAATCATTTTATACATAAAATATTTTTTATACCTGAACTATAAATAATTTATGATGAAATAGCTAATTTTATACATTTTTAATAATCTGTAAAGATATTTACAGTCTAATACATAGCAATAAATAATATACGCGCATTATAAATTACCATTAAGTAATCGCCGAATTTTTTGATCATTTTTCGTGATTTGCGCCTTTACTTGACGTATCTTGTCCAATTGAATCTTCATGTTGCCGTCAATTTCTTTCAAAGATTCTTTCATAGGCTCTATCATCTCTTCTGTTTCTCTGAAATAGAAATTTCCGTTTATTAAACAACATTAATTAATTAATTAATATTAATTTTCATATTTACAAAATAAAGAATTACTAATTGTAAGACTGCTTATTGCAAGTTTTATACGCATATTATGTGTACATACTTTTGTTCTCTTTCCAATTGTTCGCTCAACTGACGATACTGGCTTCTCCAATCCAATAGTTCTTTCTGCATCATTTCTACGTCTTCCTGATATCAAATAGAAATTTCGTAAAAAAATATTGACTAATGTATAAAAATATGCATATAACATACTACCTGTATATAATCTAATAATTTCCCCAGAGGATTCGTCGTACGCGTTACCGTCTGTATAGTTCCACGTAATTTGTCAATTTCCTTAGCTGCTGCTTCTCGATCACGCTTCGAACCCGATTCCCACGCCTATATTCAGATATATTTATTCGTTAACTCGGACTGTTCAACGTTTTGCAAAAATTACAACAGCAATTACTGCACAAAAATATAGAAATAACATTGCAATACTTCTTACAATGTCCACTTTCTTCGGTAACACATCGACATTATCAGTGTTGACCAATTCCCTTTGAATCTCTAAGATTTGTGCCACCAGATGCCCGTGCTCCTGCATCAGCTGATTGTCTATCTTGTAATCTCCATTCTCTAAGTTATCGCCGCCGTTTCCCTTAGTTTCCATGACTACCATATCTTCAGCATCGTCGTCATCCTTCAAATCGGCGTTCTCTACAATAACACTGATATTTCCCACTGGTGTTCTGTAAATCGTAATTTAACATTATACTTTTATAATAAATAATTTCTTACAAAATAAATATTGTATCGCCATCTTACTGTATCTCCTCGTTGACAATAAAATCTGTCTTTGCTTTTATCCTGGGAGCGGCCGGTCTGGCACTGATAGGTCTAGCACTAGGTGGTCTTAAGGAGGTTTTAGGCCTTGCATTGGATTGCTGCAAAACGCTGAAACAAACATCAAATTATATACATATATATCTATCGTATATCCCGATATTATTAGCAAGAAATTTATAAAATTGAATACATTACGTCGTCGTTTCAGTAGTCGTTTCGTTTTGAGATCCTGCAAGTTCTGACGTTGGCATCATGCTAGAATTGGCTGTTTAAATTTTAATAATTTTAATTTTTAATCAAAATATAATTTAAATTTTATCTGTATTTTTTTTTCTTTTTTTTTTAATATAAATGTTGCAAGATAATAGTATAATTTGTACACAATTCAGGCAAGATTGTTACAAACCTTTTATATTTTTATCCATGTACGTAGAAAATAATCGGATATATTTTCCTGTTGCTCTCTTGGACAATTTGTTCACTTTAGGCGTCACAAAACACAAATTCAAGCTTTGTTTGTCGTTATTGTTCTTGAGAATAACGATTCATGCGGAACTACAAAGAATAAATACTGTATTAATACCGATAATTTGTTTATGAATGAAAAATTGCAACGCATATAGTTTCCTACATCGTAAACTTACTTTCACCCGGGGTAAGTTGCAATAATCTCTGCAAGTTGTTCGTTTCGTCTGTGCAGTTAGTATTAATTTTAATAAGAGGCAACATGAGAAGTACACTATTTATAAAGAGTAACACGTTCTGTCCGGACGTGTACTCCATATTTTTCTTACAAAAGACACTTTGTGCCTCCTCTATGGAACATTTCATGTTTGTCAAGATAATTTCAAATATATTGTACATGGACTTCATATCTCCTACACTCGCTTCCACTTGCAACTGGCATTGCAAGCATATAACCTAAATTACAAACAATTGCTTAGCTTGTAAGAATGATTATTATTATCGTCATCATTGTAGTTCAATCTTTGCTTACCTTTCCATCTCTGGTCAGAGCAAGAGAATGATCACTGCCGCATGCGATGTCCACGATAAATTTCCCGCTTAAGCTCCCGGCCACTCGAGTAGGCATAAACGCGACCACAGGTGTATGCGATTCGTCGTCCAATTTGTCCTTCTTCTTGAAACTCCAGAAATAGACCTTTTAAAAATAATGCTGTAATACTTTTTTCATATCTCGCTTCATATGCAGAATGTTACACATTTGAGTATAAAAGCACATCTGGAGAAAACTTGACATTTATTGACAATTATTGAATGACTTGACTTGAATTATTGTATAATATATATAGTAAGAATGAGATAGAACTGATGGCCCAAGAAGAGGAAGGTGAGGACGTAGATGTATGAGGCGATCCAGTAATTGTACGCGTTCTGCGTGTAACCGCGATCCACCATGTCGTAGAAGTTCTAAAGGAAGAAAACGACTGTAATCTTTCTCTCTCTCCCTCACTCTTAACAGTTGAACTATGCCCTAAATGGACAGCACTAAACCACACAAGCGTACTTACATAATTTCACCTCCTGTGGGTCGAAGAGTTCATATGTCTCAAAACGTTACTTCTGTCCTCTGATCTGTAGTAACAGTTCCCCACAGTACAAAAGTAAACCTGAAAAAAAAATTTTTTAATTAAAATTCTTAAATAAATAAATTATTTAATATAACTAATATTAACAAATAAAATAACTTACTGTTTTCTTCATTGGGCTCATTTGTAGTGGGTGAGCTTCTAAAATAAATATATAATATAAAATATTTTAAAATAATTTACATTTATTAGTTAAATATGTATACAGTGTGTCTACAAAGTTTCAGGACCACTTTTATTAAACACAATAATTTTCAAAAAGTATAGTACTTCCTAAGACCTATGTTTTTATTAACTTTTTTGTTTATTTTGGCCGAGAGAACGCGTCCCTAGAATAGTGCCGTGAAATTTTGAAACACCCTGTATACATTTATTTATAAATAAATTTTAAAATTACCTGCTTCCTCATCAGATAACGCCACCGCCCGCGCCTGCCGAACCGCCGGCGAAGTCGTCCGCAACCTCCAGTCCATCATCGGCGAATTCACCAGTGCCGGCCCCGCCGCTTGCGAAACTGACGAAACCGGCGATACCGAACGCGCCGACAACGCCGCCGGCGAAACCGACCGCGCTCGCCGCGCCTCTGGCACCGCCAACCGCGCTGCAGGCACCTCCAACCGCGCCGCCACTGGCGCCCGCACCCGCGCCGCTGGCGCCGCCGTCCGCACCACCGGGGCCGCCGGACGCGCTGCCCTCACACCCTCGCGCGTCTCCCTTGCCCTCCTCTCGCCATCACGCGTCACCCGCGCCATAGTCGACTCCAAGGCCAAATTCACCGTCGAGAGTAATGCAGCTAATTCTGTTTCAAGCGCCGACGGCGGCGCCCTCCTCACCGTCAGCACCGCCCTCATCTCCGTCGCCGCGGCCCTCATCTCCGTCACCTCGGCTCTTATCTCCATCTCCGTAGCCCTTATCTGCGCCAATATCGCCATCGTCTCAGTCGACAACGCCGGCGAACACGTCGATATTGTCATTATTGACGCCTTAATATCGGCCAACAACTGTTTCGCACAGAATTCCGGGAACTGCCCATCCTTCTCTGCCGCGGTCACCGGCGCCAGTGGCTCCTCCACTGGTGCGGCTACCGGCGCCAATGGCTCCTCCACTAGTGCGGCTACCGGCGCCAATGGCTCCACCACCGCCGCGGCCACCGGCGTCAATGGCTCCTCCTCCTCCTCCGCCTCGGCCACCGGCGACAATCGCTCCACCATTGCACTGCCATTTCGGTGACGGTGACGGTGCGAACGTATGCTGCGCAGACTCTGGCGTAATGCTGTAAAATAAAATTTAAATGCATTAAAATTCCCTAAACATTGCATTTGAAAAAAAGATAAAAAGTACAAACCCGTCTGCGGCACAATAGATGTCTTCCGCGCTTTCGGCATTATTGAATGAAAACTGCAAAAAAATAAATTTATTTACTATTTATAACGAAATCTCTTCTATTTCTATATATCTTCTATTTCTGTGTGTGTGTGTGTGTGTGGTGTGTGTGTGTGTGTGCGCGCGCGTGCGTGCGCGCGCGTGTTCGTGTGCGCGCGCGCGAGGTGTGTGGAAACATAATTTTTGAAAGTATTAATTTTTCAATAAAATAATAAAATACATATTATGTATTTTATACCTGGGAATGTATAACTTATTTTCACTTCGACCGTCTAAAGTATCGACAAGACTGCCAGATTTCAGCCGTAAGCCGTAACAGCATGCTTACAGCATGTGGAGGGGATAGACTGAATAGGAAGCGCGCACCAATGGCGTTGGTGTGAGCTATCCCCCTTCTATCCAGTCTAGCCCCTCAACATGCTGTAAGCATGCTGTTACGGCTACGGCTGCAATCTGGCAGCCTTGTCGTTACCTTCAGCGATAGTGACCTCTGAAAAATGTAAACAAAGCGTTTGTTATGACCGCTCACGCCAATAACATACAAATAGACCAAGCATTCCTTTGTTCTGCTGTAGCAGCGAGTGAAGCCGGAAATTGGCAGTTTAAGACAGAGTGAGATAGTTGATTTGCCCCTGTGCTTTCTCACTCTATCTTATTGACTGTCAAGAACAATTACATATATACATTAGAGGTGGACCAGCTAAACCATACTCCAATATTTTAAAAAGGCAAAAAGTGAATTGTGGTGCCATCTACAACATATTTATGAACTCGCTCACAATACTATCGATAATGTAGACAGTGATTCTCTGAAGATAATATAATAAATTCTTGAAAATTGCGCGCACATTTTATTTCTGTCAATTTCTGGGTAGGCTACACAACCTTATAACCTAACATATTGTCAGTATATAATACGATACAATACGAAGCAATTCTTTTATTATGGAACTTGATGAATCTATCTTGATGCAAAAGCAGGTGAAAGACAATTCGGAGGATTTACGGAGCGAGTTTTTGGACTTGAAAAATTGGGAAGAGGAAATGAAAAGGAAGGAACAAGAACTACTGAATGAACGCACTGGACAGGTATTTTTGCAATCAAAATATTGATTCAACAAATGCAATAATATATGTGTTAAAAAATATATAAAATAAGAAAATTATATTGTGAAATTCATATTACACATGTGTGTGTGTGTGTGTGTGTGTGTGTGTGCTTGTAGAACCTTGTAACCATATAAATTATTTTAAACTATACATTCATTACAAGTTTGTTCTAAAATCATTGAGATATTTAAATTTTAGATTTTATATTTATGTATAGCATCACACAAATTTTGGCAAATATTAGAATCCATAGATTATACATTTAACTTGTTAATTGATAAGATATATAATATTTATTCCAGAAGGTTCTGCCTCCAGTCAGAAGTAGAAATAAAAAGAAATGCATGATAAAAGAAAGTAAAAGGACTGAAAATTCCAAACGAATAAAATCTTATGATTACAAATCATGGGATAAATTTGATGTTGTAAGTGATATTTATGTTGTATACCATGTAAATTCCTAGTTTAAGATTGTTGAGGAAACATTTGCAAGAGACTAATATTATCATTATCATAACAAAGGACAAAGCGTGCAAGGATTTAGATAAAGGGG
>OZ020535.1:16162639-16326750 GCA_963971435.1 Lasius platythorax
CCTCCAGTCCATCATCGGGCGAATTCACCGTGCCGGCCCCGCCGCTTGCGAAACTGACGAAAACCGGCGATACCGAACGCGCCGACAACGCCGCCGGCGAAACCGACCGCGCTCGCCGCGCCTCTGGCACCGCCAAACCGCGCTGCAGGCACCTCCAACCGCGCCGCCACTGGCGCCCGCACCCCGCGCCGCTGGCGCCGCCGTCCCGCCCCACCGGGGCCGCCGGACGCGCTGCCCTCACACCCTCGCGCGTCTCCCTTGCCCTCCTCTCGCCATCACGCGTCACCCGCGCCATAGTCGACTCCAAGGCCAAATTCACCGTCGAGAGTAATGCAGCTAATTCTGTTTCAAGCGCCGACGGCGGCGCCCTCCTCACCGTCAGCACCGCCCTCATCTCCGTCGCCGCGGCCCTCATCTCCGTCACCTCGGCTCTTATCTCCATCTCCGTAGCCCTTATCTGCGCCAATATCGCCATCGTCTCAGTCGACAACGCCGGCGAACACGTCGATATTGTCATTATTGACGCCTTAATATCGGCCAACAACTGTTTCGCACAGAATTCCGGGAACTGCCCATCCTTCTCTGCCGCGGTCACCGGCGCCAGTGGCTCCTCCACTGGTGCGGCTACCGGCGCCAATGGCTCCTCCACTAGTGCGGCTACCGGCGCCAATGGCTCCACCACCGCCGCGGCCACCGGCGTCAATGGCTCCTCCTCCTCCTCCGCCTCGGCCACCGGCGACAATCGCTCCACCATTGCACTGCCATTTCGGTGACGGTGACGGTGCGAACGTATGCTGCGCAGACTCTGGCGTAATGCTGTAAAATAAAATTTAAATGCATTAAAATTCCCTAAACATTGCATTTGAAAAAAAGATAAAAAGTACAAACCCGTCTGCGGCACAATAGATGTCTTCCGCGCTTTCGGCATTATTGAATGAAAACTGCAAAAAAATAAATTTATTTACTATTTATAACGAAATCTCTTCTATTTCTATATATCTTCTATTTCTGTGTGTGTGTGTGTGTGTGGTGTGTGTGTGTGTGTGCGCGCGCGTGCGTGCGCGCGCGTGTTCGTGTGCGCGCGCGCGAGGTGTGTGGAAACATAATTTTTGAAAGTATTAATTTTTCAATAAAATAATAAAATACATATTATGTATTTTATACCTGGGAATGTATAACTTATTTTCACTTCGACCGTCTAAAGTATCGACAAGACTGCCAGATTTCAGCCGTAAGCCGTAACAGCATGCTTACAGCATGTGGAGGGGATAGACTGAATAGGAAGCGCGCACCAATGGCGTTGGTGTGAGCTATCCCCCTTCTATCCAGTCTAGCCCCTCAACATGCTGTAAGCATGCTGTTACGGCTACGGCTGCAATCTGGCAGCCTTGTCGTTACCTTCAGCGATAGTGACCTCTGAAAAATGTAAACAAAGCGTTTGTTATGACCGCTCACGCCAATAACATACAAATAGACCAAGCATTCCTTTGTTCTGCTGTAGCAGCGAGTGAAGCCGGAAATTGGCAGTTTAAGACAGAGTGAGATAGTTGATTTGCCCCTGTGCTTTCTCACTCTATCTTATTGACTGTCAAGAACAATTACATATATACATTAGAGGTGGACCAGCTAAACCATACTCCAATATTTTAAAAAGGCAAAAAGTGAATTGTGGTGCCATCTACAACATATTTATGAACTCGCTCACAATACTATCGATAATGTAGACAGTGATTCTCTGAAGATAATATAATAAATTCTTGAAAATTGCGCGCACATTTTATTTCTGTCAATTTCTGGGTAGGCTACACAACCTTATAACCTAACATATTGTCAGTATATAATACGATACAATACGAAGCAATTCTTTTATTATGGAACTTGATGAATCTATCTTGATGCAAAAGCAGGTGAAAGACAATTCGGAGGATTTACGGAGCGAGTTTTTGGACTTGAAAAATTGGGAAGAGGAAATGAAAAGGAAGGAACAAGAACTACTGAATGAACGCACTGGACAGGTATTTTTGCAATCAAAATATTGATTCAACAAATGCAATAATATATGTGTTAAAAAATATATAAAATAAGAAAATTATATTGTGAAATTCATATTACACATGTGTGTGTGTGTGTGTGTGTGTGTGTGTGCTTGTAGAACCTTGTAACCATATAAATTATTTTAAACTATACATTCATTACAAGTTTGTTCTAAAATCATTGAGATATTTAAATTTTAGATTTTATATTTATGTATAGCATCACACAAATTTTGGCAAATATTAGAATCCATAGATTATACATTTAACTTGTTAATTGATAAGATATATAATATTTATTCCAGAAGGTTCTGCCTCCAGTCAGAAGTAGAAATAAAAAGAAATGCATGATAAAAGAAAGTAAAAGGACTGAAAATTCCAAACGAATAAAATCTTATGATTACAAATCATGGGATAAATTTGATGTTGTAAGTGATATTTATGTTGTATACCATGTAAATTCCTAGTTTAAGATTGTTGAGGAAACATTTGCAAGAGACTAATATTATCATTATCATAACAAAGGACAAAGCGTGCAAGGATTTAGATAAAGGGGAACAATCCAGTGATTCCTCAGATGAAACTATGTCTAAGGAGGAATTGGAAAAGGATCACAGCAAAGCATTAGAACACAAAGAGCAAGGCAATATTTTTGTACAACAGAAGAAATGGGATAAAGCAATTGCTTCATACAGCGAGGCAATAAAAATTTTTCCTTATGATGCTATATTTTACGCCAATCGTGCACTTTGTTATTTAAAACAAGACAAGTAAATTTTATGCCTTGAGACTTTAATAAACACAAATCATGTTAATTTCTATAATTTACATAATTGTTGAATGTGTTATGTTATATTACAGCGTGTATTCAGCAGAAGCAGATTGCTCATCTGCGATACAGTTGGATGAGACTTATGTCAAAGCTTATCACAGACGAGCGACAGCCAGAATGGAATTGAAACAATATAAAGAGGCAAAGGAAGACATAGAAAAAATATTGGTTTTGGAACCTTCCAATAAGGAAGCAAAGGCCTTGTTTAGTCAAATTAATAAACGACTTGAAAACTTAAAAGTATGTATTCTTTATCTTTATTTTTATTGAGTTAAATTGTTATTAATATATTATATTTATTTCTTAGCCAATTATATCCGGTAAAGACACAGCCAAAAATATTCCAATAGAGAAAAAAATTGCTGAGAAGATGTTTGATAATATAAAATCAAATAAAAAAATAATTGTCATCAAGGAGAATAAAAATAAAAAGGATAGCATAAATAATATAGGAGCTATTGCGAAACCAACAACCATAACTCTAACAGAATCAAAAAGAGACCCACGCATTCCAGATTGGCTACCAGAAAAAGATAATGTAGTAGTTGTGGAACCTATTCAAAAACCTCCTCATTTACGTTCAAAAGTAAGTTTGCATTAATATGTCAAACAGTATTTGTGTAGCAATAGAACTACATTTTACTTTTTTAATTAGGAACCATTAATAAGAATACCTGTACGAGAAGCTGATTTAACTAAACGTTTTGAAAAGGAAATTAAAGTATCATGTAATGAAAATCAGCATTTAGAATTATCAAATGTACATTCTGATAATACGAAGCATAAGGAAACTATTACAAAACCTAAACCAGAAACAAATTTTATCGAAAATATAGAAATATCTCCTATTCCGAAAACCGCAGTCCAATTCGTAATAAACTGGAGAAGATATACTTCATCTGATCTTCGATATAGATATTTGAAGGTAACTAATACATTTTTACACATTAAATATGATCCATGATCAGAAATTTAAAGTAAAAATTTTTTTTTAGCAAATACCATCAAGTAACTTATCAAAAATATTTCAAGATTCAATGGAAAGTGATATTTTTAGTGATATTTTAACAATACTCAAAACAGAGTTTATGAAACGGGAAGATCCTGTATTCCCGTATCTAAAGAATCTCAGTGATGTTAAGAGATTTAGAGCTCTCATTATGTTTATCAGTAACTTAGAAAAGCAAGGTATATACAATGATATACATTTATTTTTCATGATTGATTCAAAAAGTTTAATAACATGGAATTTAAAATATTTTCAGATTTGAAGCTCATGTTCTCATATTGTAAAACATCAGAGAAAATATCTGAAGAAGAAGTTACAGAGTTGCAGAATAAATATGAAATTTAATAAGATGTAAAGTTTAATCTTAAAGAAAAGTTTTGGATGTTATAAAAGTAGGTAAGTCGTACTTAAGTTTTGAAGAAAACAGATTATACACACAACATACAGATTTCCAAAAGTCTTATCTATATTTTAAAAGATATATAAATATTTACAAGAAATACACAGATGTTACATATTCAAGTGCTAAATAATAATATAACAGATAAATAAAATCATTTTATACATAAAATATTTTTTATACCTGAACTATATATAATTTATGATGAAATAGCTAATTTTATACATTTTTAATAATCTGTAAAGATATTTACAGTCTAATACATAGCAATAAATAATATACGCGCATTATAAATTACCATTAAGTAATCGCCGAATTTTTTGATCATTTTTCGTGATTTGCGCCTTTACTTGACGTATCTTGTCCAATTGAATCTTCATGTTGCCGTCAATTTCTTTCAAAGATTCTTTCATAGGCTCTATCATCTCTTCTGTTTCTCTGAAATAGAAATTTCCGTTTATTAAACAACATTAATTAATTAATTAATATTAATTTTCATATTTACAAAATAAAGAATTACTAATTGTAAGACTGCTTATTGCAAGTTTTATACACATATTATGTGTACATACTTTTGTTCTCTTTCCAATTGTTCGCTCAACTGACGATACTGGCTTCTCCAATCCAATAGTTCTTTTTGCATCATTTCTACGTCTTCCTGATATCAAATAGAAATTTCGTAAAAAAATATTGACTAATGTATAAAAATATGCATATAACATACTACCTGTATATAATCTAATAATTTCCCCAGAGGATTCGTCGTACGCGTTACCGTCTGTATAGTTCCACGTAATTTGTCAATTTCTTTAGCTGCTGCTTCTCGATCACGCTTCGAACCCGATTCCCACGCCTATATTCAGATATATTTATTCGTTAACTCGGACTATTCAACGTTTCGCAAAAATTACAACAGCAATTACTGCACAAAAATATAGAAATAACATTTCAATACTTCTTACAATGTCCACTTTCTTCGGTAACACATCGACATTGTCAGTGTTGACCAATTCCCTTTGAGTCTCTAAGATTTGTGCCACCAGATGCCCGTGCTCCTGCATCAGCTGATTGTCTATCTTGTAATCTCCATTCTCTAAGTTATCGCCGCCGCTTCCCTTAGTTTCCATGACTACCATATCTTCAGCATCGTCGTCATCCTTCAAGTCGGCGTTCTCTACAATAACACTGATATTTCCCACTGGTGTCCTGTAAATCGTAATTTAACATTATACTTTCAATATAAATAATTTCTTACAAAATAAATATTGTATCGCCATCTTACTGTATCTCCTCGTTGACAATAAAATCTGTCTTTGCTCTTATCCTGGGAGCGGCCGGTCTGGCACTGATAGGTCTAGCACTAGGTGGTCTTAAGGAGGTTTTAGGCCTTGCATTGGATTGCTGCAAAACGCTGAAACAAACATCAAATTATATACATATATATCTATCGTATATCCCGATATTATTAGCAAGAAATTTATAAAATTGAATACATTACGTCGTCGTTTCAGTAGTCGTTTCGTTTTGAGATCCTGCAAGTTCTGACGTTGGCATTTGCTTGCTCTTCTCAGCGCTCTGTTGCCGTTCTTTGTTTTCTTCCGATATTCCACTTTTCTTAGTTTCTTTGTTATAATTGCTCGTTTCTGATTTATTTTGTTCTTCGTTATTAAGAGACTTCTCTGAGGGCAGATTTGCTATCTTCTCTTGCGAGCCACTTACTTGCGCTGAATGTCTTATTTTACTCGAAGAACTCCGATGTTGTGTCTGTTCCTCCTTCATCGTTTCAGTCGCTGAGATTGTAGCATTCTGCTTCAATTTAGCAGATGAAGAAGGCCTTCTTTTTTGCGCCGAAGCAGGAACTTTATTTTCAATTGGCTGAATAGAATAAAAATAAAGTATATTAAATAAAACATATATAATTTAAAGTTCATACTTTTGAAAAACAAATTGTTTGAATTCTAGAATAAAGAGATTGTTTCTTCTTTATTTTTCTCTAGTAAGTACTTTGTAAATTTCAAATAATGTGGAGGAAAACAAATCTCAATTCTGCCTAACAAGTTGACACAATTTACTCCAAAAATTTTAGCAATATTTAAACAAGACTTTAACTATGTTTTTTTTTTTATTTTTACCTCAGCCGGTGGAATATCTATGGCCTCAACATTCTTCAAACTTTCCTTTTTGTTATTCTCTTTTCTCGCTTTCTCATTGGACTTGTCATCGACGCTTTTTGTTTCGCCCGACGTTATTTTCCCTGTGCTGGATGATCTTTTCTTTCGCTCTGTTGAAATCTTATCTTTCTCCGACGATTTTCTCGTTTGCGATGCCTGCCTTGGTGCAGGTTTTTTTGAAGTTTCTTCTTTAATTGTAGATTTTGATTTTGATCCAGTTTTTTTTTTCTCCAAACTTTTTTTGTAATGCTCAATCGCTTCTATGCTACTGACCTAATGTACATGATAAATATGCTATTATTATTTTACTTTTAAAAAAGTCTCTTTATGTAACAAAATATATTACTTTCTTATCGAGGGATTTTCCAATGGCTTGCAGCAATTCATTTGTTTTTGTTGGCTCTTGACCAGAAATTATCTTACTTGCCCTCACCATTAAATTAGCACCCGAAATTAATCCTAAAACACATTACATATTTACATGTATATTTAGCAATATATAAAAAGCACAATAAAAGTGAAAGCATATTAAAGTTACTCACTGACAACATCAATGAGTTTTGTCAAGAAGGCAAGCTTTGCTTCCTTATCTTTTATATTATCCGAATTTAATTCCTCCTCAGTAAACAATCCCTTCAAGAAACCCGTCTCTTTAATAATCTGAAATCAATTTTTATTCACGTGTGCAAGATGTCCTAAACACGAACCAAACTAGTGCTTTATATAAATCTGTATATCCTGTATAAATTTAAGATATATGAAATAAATTATAAAAAAAAGAAAGAAAGAGAATATTAAACGCTGAATAGTGTCGATTATATATACGTGACAACTTACAGCCGTTATAATATCGTGAAGGAAGCGAAACGGCGGTTTCCGGAGCAATTTCTCGGTTAACGGTGGCTTCTTAAAATATTTTCCGAGCAGATCTTGCGTTTTCTTTATCACTTCGGGTCGCACTTCGTCCGTCATTGTGAGAGTATTTTTTTAAATCGTCCCCAACGTGCATGATACTCACGGCGATGCCAGTCAATGTAATGTCAAACGGTTGCTAAGCAACGACGCACGTGAGAACCGCGATCAATGGATGCGTTCCGTTTGACACTACGAAAATGTTGAAACGTTTTCAAGCTTGATTGACCAATCAGAGCAAATAAATCTTTGCCCCCTTCATCTGATTGGTTAATCATAATAAGGACAAACTTCCGATTGATCACTTCCATGTTAGAGATTTTAGTAAATCTATAAATTATGATGGCAGTACTGCTATTACTATCATCTAGTGACACAGTAATGTTTTTATCGGAGTAGATGTGTACAAGTGCAAGAAAATTATCCTACAACGATGAATGTTTTTAATTTATTGCCTGTATTTTCACGGTAATTATGACTCTTTTCCTTTAATTATTTATATAATAGTATTTATAAATAGTAGTGTTTATATAATAGTATATAATTAACGAACAATTTTGGAGAAATTGCTAATTATAGTTTAACCGAAATTGTATCAGAAATATCTGTGTTTTAATTTGGAATATGTAGAGATTCATTAAATAAATATATTTACTTCCTTTTCAGATTACCCATGTATATTATACCCGGCATTCGAAATATATCGGCATGTACTAATCCATTGTACTTTAGAGTCAGTAGTGCGCTCTTGTAAGTTGCTGTAAATGTTGTTAATATATTTGTTGTAATATTTGAAAAGTGTCAATTATGCATGTACTATAATTATAATGTAATTTTAATTTACTTTGCAGGGGAGAACCGTTGAAAAAAAAGAAAAGATTAGATCCCGCGATTATCAGGGCACGAGAAGAAAGAAGAAAGAGAAAGCTAGAAAAGCTAATTCGTAGATTAGAGAGGAACACCAAACAACTGAAACCAATCGCTGAGATAGAAGTACCATTTAAGTTAATAGATGAAAAAACGTAAGTCTTTATATATATTCAAATCTTTATTTGAAATTAATTACATATGAGACAAATATAATTAGTGATATGTTAATTTTATATTATTTATGTATATATAATACTAATTGTAGAAATTTATTTCAGGCAAAGGTTGCGACAGCTTCCACCACTATCAGAAGAGGAAGTGGAATCTAGAATCTTACTGCAAAAAGAGTGGACTAGGTACAAAACTCGACAGCATTTAACTAATATTCAGACAATAGATTCTATATTATATTCGCAACAGAGAGCACTTGACGAACTTAAGGCAGAATCAGAAGAACTATATCAAGAAGCGATACAAGTAATTAATTATTTAATTTATCCAGGAAATTATAAAATCTGCATTATTACTTTATTTTTGATACTATAATTTAATCTATGATATATATCTATATTTTTAGATGGATTTAGGACTTTTGCCGCATACAGCCAAAGGTCCATTAAAAACGCCAGCAATAGAAAATTATGACAGCCCGGATGGAGAATATACAAACACGACTCGGAAATATGATGGAGAGGAATGAGAGTTTGATGCTGTATGGAGAACAAATTACACTCTGTGTCAGCAAATTTGTACGTAAATAAAGCATATATTTTCAGATCCATTGAAATGTGGATTCACACATTTAAGAATGTTATATAAGCTTAATAGAATATAGGAAGCAATAGCAAATATAATATAAGAAGGAAAAATATTCTTTCTTTTTTTCTTTCTCTCAAAAGAAAGATCTATTATTCAAATACATAACAAATTATTTTAAAAAATGCCTATTATAATATATTGAGAATTTTAATAGAATAAAGATTTATATTCCATCTGCTATAAATTTTGAAGAGATGGATTTTTATTAGACTATATTTTATCTCAAATATGAGAAATATAAATTATAGAAACTTATTTTACAGAGAAATTTGTCTCAATATTATTTAATCTTAATTGCATAAGTCATATGATTTATAAGCTTATTTTATCACGAGTTTTAAAAACCAGATTATAACACGTACAAAACTTTGCGGCATTTTAAACTCCACTAATTCTATCAACAATCTTGCAAAATAATTTTCCATATTATAACAAAGCTTCAAATTCATAAAAAGAGAGAAGTAAGGCTAGAGTATAACATACTTTGCAACACAGAATGAGTACTTTACAAATATACGTATAAACAATGCAGTTCGCAATTTTTTTTCGATTGACACTACATTAACGCTACATTAACGAAAAATAATAATACAAAGTAAGCGTATTTCCATTCGCCAGTTACATTAAAGTTACGAATTACGAGTGTCATCAGTTCAACCACGAATTGATCAACGTGATAATAAAATGTATGTATAATCCGGTGTATAATCCTAAGCTATCCGGTGCTGCTGATCTATATCACAGTAATGTATCTCTAAAGGAACATGCATTCCAAGCGTTGCGAGTATTATCCGTGTTCTATAATATCGCAAGCTTCTTCCTTTCACTGATTCCTTTCCCGGGCAATATAAATTGTGTCTAAAAGAATTTCTCCCGAACTCTTTTAGATACCGTAAAGAATGTCGTAAACCCTTTGGGCATCAACGACGTCGTAAATCTTTTATACCCAAACGTATAAAAGACGCCTCTAAATCTTTTATACATACGCGTCATCCTAAATGTTCGAGACGTTCTTTCTTCATCATTTTCGACGGTATGTTTCTCTCGAAGCCTCGTAAATCTCTGGAGGCGATCAAAAGAATATTCCTTCCCGTTGTTAGTCGAACTTGAGCTCGCGCTTGCACATGGGACATTTGTCGCTCGTTTTGAGGCATTGTCGCAAACAGTCCGCGTGGAAGAGATGATGGCAGGGCGTCACTCTGGCCTTCGTCATGCCGCAAAGACACACTGCGCACACATCGTCGAATCTCTCGATCTCCTCGATGGTCGCCTTCCGGTACCGATTCAACACCTCGCGTTCTCGCCGCAGCACCGCGCCTGAATTCTGCATTAGTTCCTTCCATCGTAGATATACGTTGAGATACGTGGCGATTATCAGAAACCTCCAAGAGGCTGACGGCAGCAGCAGAATGCTGAAGATCGCCGACATGGCGATTGTGAAACAGCGAAGTATCACCGGCGCGTACAGATTCTCAATGTTCTCCAGCGCTTCTAACTGCAAGAAGCCCAGAATCGTCGGGAACATCTCCACGAAGACCTTCTCCGTTGCCGAATAATAGATCCATGTAATCACCGTATAGATCAACGAGGGTCTGCGAGACGCATATGAATATTAACGCATTAGAATCAAGGAATTTAAATATAAACATAAATCTGGATTATTAATTATTTTTATCAAACACGAAATAATAATAGAAATGAGAGAAACTATTACCTCTCACATGGATATATATATATATAGATATGAAATGTTAAGCAAACTTGGTAACATTAATTAGATGACAAACGGAATCAATTATAGCGAAAAAGATTGTAGTTTTTCTTAATTATTACATCTACCGAGCAATGGAGTTACTCACTTGTAATTATCGAGGCCTTGCTCTAATCCGAACACTAGGAGCATGAAGGTCAACGTAACGACGAATGTAACTGCTTTGGTCCACTCGAGCACGATCTTGGTGGCTGACATGGCGAGATGCTTTATCTGGGATCGCTCGGTCAGGGTGACATACGGTGACCAGTCCTCCTTCTGAATCAGCTCCTTGATGTAGCTCACGCAGTAGGCTATCACGTTGTAGAACATGAGCGTGTATAAACAGGTCATTCTTTGTTGCGGCAGCAGCACCTTATCGGCCAGCATCAGGAATACTATTTGATTTGCCATCACGGAGAAATTGCGCATTTTTAGGAAAAGATTCTCCGCGCGGTCCACCGGCGCGTACAACCGTCTCAGGAAGCGGTTCAAGGGATGCCAGGCTCTCTTGGCTCCGCCTTCAACAATAACATTGCGAGACACTTGTGATACAATGAGAAATTTGACATTACTTCGCGTTCATAATATTAGGAACTGACAAAAAAAAGGACTTTTATGTATAAACGCACGGACATGAGAAGGAGTCTTAATGAAAATAAGATTAATGACGAACGATTTTACAATCCGCGTTTCTCGCATCACACTTTAGAGATATCAAGATCGGAATTCGAAAATATAAAGTGCGAAACGCACTTCGAGAAGAGGTATAATCAACGTAATTTATTTATACTTTTAAATTACAACGTTGAAGAAAGTTTCTTAATATATACGTCCAAATTATAACTTAAGAAGCGCGACTTGAAAAGGGCAATTTTTTTTACTCTCACAACTCGATATCTTGTATACGCCGGTACGTCGACATGATGAAGTAACTAACGCAGACCGATCATCACTTCAATCTTCATATCTGCCTTATTCTCGCCTTTATACAAAAACGTTTACGTGGCTATTTATATCTATCCGGCCGGCAACTATCACAGATGATCGAGGCGAGCGATCGTAAACCCGTGGTTTAATCGACAATCATATTTTAAGGATACACAGATCAAGCACATGACGAAGGCAATTCTCAAAAGTCACATCATCCCGCAGCTCTTGGTCGATCGAACAAAAACGTTTATAGCCGTCCGCGTAATTATCAGGGAAGATTATCGTTAACGCTCGCGCCGACGAGCATGCGGAGGCGAGCAAAAAGAAACGCGCAGACACGCGACATCTCGTTATTATTATGCACACATTGATATGCGTTCGCCGGGAAGAGATCCTCCTCCGTTCTTTCTCATCGTCATTCTCATCCTTTTCACTCTTCAAAGAAGAAAGAAAGAGAGAGAGAGAGAGAGAGCGCGGTACACGATACGCGAACGCGTGAGTGATTTTCCGGAGACGGACCCGAACGGCAGCGACCAACCCCCCCTCCGTTAGGGGTTTTATACAGGAGGATGACAAGTTGCTGAATAACGTGACAGGGCGTGCTTTACGTTAATAATCGCGAAACCTTGTTATACCAGCTGATGCTGATAAGTACGAACACGCGCGCGCGAGAAAGAGAGACAGAGGGAAAGAGGGCCTACCTCCGGCCACCGTTAATTGAGTATAACGTAATCGACGTGGCTTCGATGAATGATCGACTTCATTTTTAGTAACGAGTCCGAGCGAGAGATCCAGCGAAAGAGAATTTGCATATTAATGGACATCAGTCAGGACGAGTCACCGACGACGTGGCGGCAGGACGAGACAAGGACAGTTGCTGAGGAAGCGACGGAGGAGGACAGCGACGACTACGTGGGATACCCATAGGATCTTTTCACATGGCAACCGAAGGATGACCCACCCCCCGTCGCGGATATCAGGACGGAGAGCCAAGAGGGCTCTCTGGTACCTATAAAACTAACGGTGCCCGGTCTCCAGTCGAGCATTGAGCGACTCGACGTCCACACGGAAGGAATCGTCGATCAGAGACGAAACAACATCCGCAAGCAGCTTGGTGACTCCAGAGTTAAGGTAAATTACTGACGATTGCCGTGACCTACGATAAGACTTCGCCAATTTCGCGTTTTTTCACGGAGGATTAGAGAATGGATCGCTTAATATTTCTACTGTACTACTGAGTGTAGTAGTTTAATTGTAGGACTACTGCGTCGAGTGTATATTGATTATACGGTATTTTATATCTTGATATATCGTTGATGTTTTGCGAGTACCGAGATACTACGACACTACTGTTCTCTACTACTGATGTAGAATTTAAATGTAGATTATACTCTCTGAAAATGAATATTATTTATGATTTAAAATTGGATATCTCTATATATTTAGAGAAAAAGAAATTTCAGGGAGATTACATTTTGTATTTATAGATTTAATTTTTTGATTCTATATAATAATTAAAAAATTATTAATTTCTTTTAGATAATTCTATATAAAATTCAAGTTTAACCGGTGCCATCAAAACTCAAAGACAAATCATATACTGATAATGGTCGTCGACAATTAATTTTTAATTCCAAACAAAAATAAGAGAGTGATAAAATTCTTGCACGCTATGTAGAATCGAAAGATTAAATCAAACATAAATACAAGATAACCATCTAGAAATCTTTTTTTTTCTCTAAAATAATAAACAAAAGGTGCATTAAAGATAAAATCAGAAAGTTAGCGTTAAAGTGACAAAAGGAAAGGAGAGAGAGATTGAAGGGGTAATCTTAAAGTATCTGTTTTCTCGTTATACCTTTAACCGCTTCGGCGAGAGTCTTCAGAGTCGGGACCGGGTACCTGTAATTCGCGCTTAGGACCACTGGCAATACGAGAGCTGAATACAATACTGGTGCAGGCGATGGTAAAAGCGGCAATGGACCGCGCGGACAGTAGGGCAGAAGAAGGATTGCGCTTAAAAGACAGACACTTTGCGCTGTCTTCTCCTTATCAACTGTCAGCGAGTTTGCGCGGACGCGGCGTCTGACTCGCGCTATCATGCCCATCTCCAAGCCGTCCTGAAAAATTAAGCAACGAAATCTCTATTAATTTATCTCTCTGTCCATTCATATATTTTCTCGTGAAAATTTGCATTGGATCTCAAAGTTGATAAAAGATCTAATTCAGGATATCGCGTTAAATGAAATATTAGATCAGAAGAAGAGTCTCTAATTAGATAGAGTTTTCGGGGGAGATACTCTTTTAGATTAATAAATATTAATTAGATATCGTTGTTTCAAAAACGAAAAAATATCAAATATTAGGCTACAAAATGAAAATGGTCGAAATAAATATAAATATTGTATTGCTAAGAATTTCGATTAATTAATTTTGAAAATTAATTTCAATTAATCGTGAATTAATCACGCATTTGTAGACACTGTTAATTGCTTAATGACAAGCTCGAGATGCCAGAAAAACTACATTGAGCTAAAGTCGCTCATTGTCAGTGCCGCCAGAAATCGTTCGCGCGACTTGCTTTTGGCAAGATATCTACGTAGATCTTTAAGTCTTCTGCATCTTTGCTTCTTGCTTCTCTATATTGGACGCTTCAAACTATTTTTAACTGCGAAAAATTCTCTTCACAAAGATCTTCGCAAAGATTTATCTCTCTCCCTCTTGGAAGAGAAAAGCAATGCTTCCGTTTTGCGTTCACGATTTACACCGACCATCCTGTTTCTTCTCCTCTGTATGTTTATTCAAAGTCTTGTATGCATGGCGTTTGTTACTCCTCAAGTCAGGGGCCATATATTTTTCGACATCTGCGGGCAACCGAGACGATAATCAAACAGTTTATCTTTTTTCGACCTATCTATCCTCGATACGCGCAGATCTGTCCATCTTTCTCGAAAAAAAGTTGCCCGGCTATAAATTACAAAATTATTGTCGAACATCTCGAACTTAATTGCGGTATTTTTTTGCAATTTTAAAAATAAATTTTTTGTCCAATTTTTTTTATACATATATAATTTATTTTTTAAATATCAACTGTTATATTATTATTGACTATTATATTATTTATAAATCAGATTTTCTCTTTTCTCCCCTCTTTCACGAAATTCTCGTGCACATTGCAACATTCGCGGTAATGCATGTTGAAAGACACGCGATGTCAGATGATTCGATGATGATCACATGTTAGCCAATGCAAAGGCAACGTAGCACATTTGGCGCAAATTTTGGAAATCGCATTTTGTGGTTAACAACAATATCTTGGTCCACGCAAAACAAATTTCCGTGATGTCAACGATCAATGGTAAACATGTTTGCTCGGCGAATTTGATTCATGAAAATTTGAAAACAGAAACACGCGCGTCGAGAAAATATTGATCTCGAATCATTAACATATAGCGAAAGCACGTAACAAGTCGCATCTGAATTTTATAGCTAAAAACAGATACAGATTTTAGCTTCAAATTTTATACATTTGATTCTTTTATTTTTATATTTTTACTAAAAATTTAAAAACATTTATCCCCCATTTTAGACTTAAAAAAAATGCATTAAACAGAGATGAATGGATTATATATTTCACTATCAGAGCATATTTATTTATTTATTTATTTATATTTAACATCAAAATGTGTCCACACGATTGTTGTTCTATATCGAAGGCATCTATGTATGAAGTAAATAAGACGCAGAATCAGATACCGCATTTAGCTCAAAACATATGATGGAAACTTCTAAATATGCAATCATCGCAGGTCCGATGCAATCGGTCTTATGATGCATTCGCTTCTTCCGAAACACGTGTCTATTTTTGACTTTTCATCAAATTTCTTTTCGATTAATAATTCGCCATTATCAGTTGACTTTAATTGACTGTTTTTGGTCTTATGCTTTATCGAGATTTACCAAGATTTAAAGAATCGCTATCAAAAGAGAAAGGGTTCATTCTACGCTCACTAATATAAAAATTATATAATTATAAAAGAACGTCTATTTTAACATAATGCGATAATTTTTTAATATTTAGCAAATTTAACTTCAATAATATACTCTCGATTGCTAGATAATAAATGTTGATAGTACTCACTATCAAACTACGACGGAAAAAACGTATTCAACTCTTCACAAGTAAACCGCGAACTCCGAGAGAACCGAAGGAATTCTCTCGCACTCCCTCGAAGTCCTTCAGTAGATTTTCAGGATTATCAGAATCCGAGTTCACTTTCGAGAAACGCGTCCCTTCAGGATCTCACTGTGGAATGAATATGCCGCTGCCGTTTGTTAGGTCGCACACGTCCAAAACGAATGCTAACTGGTACGATACTGACCGTCCTGTCGGTCTTTGTACCAGCGGAGCAACGAGACAGGGCAAAGTGTGTGCATGTGTACATGCATGTGACAGAAAACGAGAGAGCTAGGGAGGAGAGGATGGCGCAAGAGAGAAGAAACACGATGATCGTTATAGAAAACGAGAAATAGACCGAACAAAGAGAGGAGAAATAAAATTCAAGAGTACAGAGGAAGGATGTACAAAGATAAAAATAGGAAGAAAGATAGGGTGAAGAGGGTTTAAATAGAGAGAGAAAGAAAGAGGACGGAAGTGGAGAGAGGAGGGCTAGAGAGGGAGAATTTTGGCATCGGTGTTGAGCAACGCAAATTTCTTCGGCTATTCTTAGCGAACAGAGGCGCGATGTCGCGTCGGACGCGTTTTCCGATCTGCGAAAATTCCCTCGCGGATTTTCTCTGTGTATCTCTCTGTGTATCTCTCTGTGTATCTCTCTGTATAGAATGCGTGTGGGTCCTCGTACGATTCGGCTGAGTGGCGAACACGCGGCTCTATGAGACCATTCACGTTTACGACTTCCTATAGATTACGAGCTGTCAAAGTGATAATTTTCGAAAGCCCCATATGTTTCAAAATTACTGTATAAGTGAATATTTTCTATAGATTGACTTTCTTATTTCTTGTCATCTAAATATATTACATTTTAGTCCGTGGGCTTCGCGTAAAGATCATCTTCTTGAAATGATACGATCGCTAGAAATCTTATATCTATTTTATATCTATTAAGCAAAGTTATGATCTTACATATTTTTTCTTATTGATCTTACATCATTTTGCTATCTCATAAATTATACAAAAATCTTAGCAAACAAATTCCGGAAACCTCTGTTACTTGTTCATTTTTGCTTTATCTTAGTATATAAAGTTATCTCTACTATAAAAAATTTTTTTCCTGCTCTATAATATTGCAAATATTTATATCACGCATACGTGAAATGATATGAAAATCGACGCATTCGCATAAAAGAAAAGAAAATTTATAAATAAGTAAATGCGAAATTGTTTTGCGCATTAAGCTAAATTAGAAGCAGTTAATATCTGCGAAACATCAATGAGAATTCCGCGCGCTGAATTTCATTGTCTGGCGACGAGCGTCATTCACTACTAGACGCAGAAATAAGCGACGATTATAGCTGATGATTCTACTGGTTCCTAGTACCAGTGATTGCGTGGTGACTATTGACAATTTTCACGACCACGTGAGACTAATTCCGATGCCACGAAAATAAACAGTAGTTGAACATTTATACCTATAATAATATTGTTGGTTTTTTAAACGTGGGACGTATTCGCATACCATGATTCTGATTCTCATTTAACATAAAGATTTATATTCATAAATGTAATAGGATTGTTCGACGCTGGTAATTTTAACATTTCCCTCGTAGCTCGTTGTTTGCACAGTATTTATTTCTTATCTTTTCGATATAATAGAGTATATCGATTAAAAATTCGAAATCTGGGTCCGATCCTCGAAGATGCATATTTCACGTGTCATTGACCCGATTCTCGTGGTACGCATGTTTTCGCTCACATCGAGGGAGAATCGGCCAGTCGCCGTCTGGGAAGCTAATTTTACGTCGTCTCGCAGCGAGTTTAGAAAGACTCGCGGTTCGACGCAGTGACCCACAATAAAGATGTAACGTCTCGGCAAATAATCGTCGATCACACACGCCCTGAAAAAGATATCTCTGCAATTGTGTGGGGAACAAAAGATTGTCGAATATTAAACCAAACGTAGTTACGACGGATCTGCGCGAGACAAAATATTTTGCGAGGCGCCAGCCGTATCTGCATTTCCGTTATCTTATTGTAATGCGATTTTTGCAAAAACACGCCGATTGCGCACTCGTCGACACGTCGTCGCTACGTGATGTTAGAATCCCTAGACATGCTGACAATCAAATAATTATATTCCGAAGAGAGGCTCGCGTGAAAAATAATTATGTTGCGTTGCAAAGTTATATATAATCATATATACAATATAGATCATACATGTATCTCGCGGTAAAAGCCTTGAAAATCTTGGAGAAGATAACTACGAAATTACTAGGTCGAATTAATATCGTTAGATCATATTTATTGTATTTTTCTAGACCAAAGTCTCTTTGCAATATTTATGTAGCAATGGAGAGATTATTATTCTTTGGCGAGCGAGTCCGAAAATAATAGTCTATATACACATAGATAAGAATTTGTGCAATAATTGTACAAAATGAAGAGAGACGAAAAGAAGAGATTATATGTAACAATATGAGATAAAAAATAAATTCTTTTATTGTTACACTCACATGCGTTTACAATAAAACGTAAAGGAGACCGCGAGATTCGCTGTCTATCAATGCTGAGTCAGCTACCACAATTTTCTTGTTTTTGAACGAATGTTTATAGGAAGTCGTATAGGAGGGAAGAAGGGAAGCCTTGTTCGGTGGAAAGTGGATCATGTGGTCGCGTGTGTGTGTGTGTGTATGTGTGAAATGTTTGTGTTTATTATTAGCACAATCACAGACAGAAGAACAGAAGAGATTTGTTTGTTATTTTTATTTCAAGAAACAATGTGCTTTTTCGATCAATGAACCCAGGGAATTTAAAAACTTCATCTCTATTTAGCGCTAAAGATTCTGTAAAATCATTCAGATACAATCATGAATGAGATAAGTACAATCAAACCGTAATCAATGTATAATATGTAATCAATGTATATTATGATTTTGTATACTTCATTTGTCTGATACGAATTTTCTGCACTATCACAATTTTGCATTGGAATATTGCAATGTTCCGAGAAAAGATATTAATCATATTAATATATTATCGCTATTTATTTATTAGCATCCGACAAATATCGTTAATTAAAAT
Organism: Lasius platythorax; assembly: GCA_963971435.1. Taxonomy (NCBI): domain Eukaryota; kingdom Metazoa; phylum Arthropoda; class Insecta; order Hymenoptera; family Formicidae; genus Lasius; species Lasius platythorax. The sequence continues at coordinate 16,181,627 of OZ020535.1, forward strand.
GTTCCTTATCTCATTCTTACTCACCGCATCATAAACTTCGCAGAAATTTTCCAGCTTAATCTGACACGACTTTCCCGAACAACTATCTCCTGATTATTTTTTAATTGATCTTGAACGGCTTTTTCTCAAATCTCGTACTACTCTAAATTATCTTAGCAAACCGGAAAAGAACATAATTTTTTGAAATAATCCAAAGAACAATCCCGAGACGAGGATTCGAATCGCATTGGGTTGGATGCGGGCGCATCTCTTCATTATCGAATCGGTTCAAGCCGGTAGTCTTTGCCCCCGTGGAGTCACGGAGGCTGCAGCTAAATCATTTCGCTATATGCAGAGTGGGGATCCTCGATGTGGGACATCAGTTTTGCCTGTTTAATTCGCGAGACGAGTCGCCGGCGCGAACGCTTTTCCGCGGCTCTCGCATCGCGGTCGCTGCATTATTATCATCCTCATCATCATTACCATAGCCTGGTTTAATAGACATTATGTAGTCGCGAACACAAAGACATATTATAGAATATAGAACATGAAAAAATTAATTAGAATCGCTAACGCGATTGATTCTTTCACACGATCGCTATCAAGGTGCCTAAGTTATAGAGACTGAAGTGAAGCATCATAAGAATCTCTCGTGTGTGGTGTTCTCTCTCTTTGGCGAGCTCATTAAAGTCTGCGCATTTGGTTCCTCAATCCTTGAGTGTATGTTCTATATACGATCTTTTGGTGGATGGAAGAATTTTTCGATCTCCCTCACCTAAAAATAATTATATCTTTTAAATAAATATAACACTATATATTTCATAATTATATATATTTCTTTTTGTGATATATATTTTGACATATACATATATATCTCAAGGAACCCGTTATCGTACCCGATCCATCATAGCAGCACGTGCTATACTGGCAATGAAAAGTCCACTCGGAGACACGGTGGTGTCGTTATTTCATGGATGTTTGATATTTCCGAACCGACGTGTCGAACTACTTTGCGTAATGCCAAGACATTGAAGCGGGGTGATTGAACTCGGTAAATGAAAAGATAATTCGCATCTATGGTATTGCGATAATTGGGATTTTACGAGAGAATCATCCATTATATTAAAATAAAATCACACATCTCTTTTAGAAAACAAATTATTCATTATTATTCTATTATTAAATCTTTTCTACGATTCATATTATTTTCTATAAAGTAGTATCATTTTCTATGAAAGGGGTAAAGTAAGCGTAAAGTCTGAAACTCACATTGATGTTTGATACGAACCGTGACTCCGCATATTGTTAATTAAACTAATCAATGAAATCCAAGACTGCGCTTCAGCAGTACTAAATTGTATAAATGCTGGAAATAACGGTAAAAGTAAGTTTTGATAAAAACATTAGAAAATTTATAAAACTTCCAATAATAAACACGCAAAATATTATCATAAATGGCAGAAATCGTGTATATTAATGCGTTTTAATAAATATTTAGCGTAAATTTTATTCTTTTCTCGCTATTCTCTCTCTCTTTTTTTCTGCCTCTCTCTTTCTCTCATTTATGCGCCTTTCGAAACACCATATGTAGATTCATTCAATTAGTCGCAAGAATCGCTTAGTCATTAATTTGACAAGGTATTTGCATAGGTAAGAGAAAAGATAACAAATACGTGATATGTGGAGAGATAACGATTTAGATATAAACGCATTTCCACATTTCCTGAAATAAATATTAAATATTTTACACGACTTCTCTCATATAAAATTTTGTAATAAAAAAGACATTAGACGTCACAATGCATCTCTGTTTCAGATCGGCGAATCATCATGCTTACCTTCCAATTCACTCACGCGATCGTCTTTCTGGCCACAATCTTCCTGTAAGCATTGCAAATGGATCAATGGCAGAGAGTCTTACATAAAGTCTTACATAAGTTACAATTAATGTGATCTTAATGCGGTGTTCTAGAATCGGCAAGTGTTACGCTTATCCCTCACTCCAGCGGCGGCAAGAGGTGAGACCACCGTGTATGGGCTGCGGCGACGAGTGTGATAAATGCGAGTTTGGTGTCGCAATATCGGCTCTCTGCGGTATCGCCGAATGCCGACGAGTAAGTAACAACTTTCGATTAACACGATTGCACAATTGTATGTACGATACATTTTCATAAAAAAATCATTCTTGAAGAATCTCGCCAAACTATTCTTGGAATTGGTGTTCTCCAAAGCTGGATGAATTTTCGATGTTTAATTCGTAGAACCGAACAGAAATCAATTATCGAATGTTTTTTTTTTTTTTTTAGAATACTCTGTATATTTTCTAAAGTTTTTCGAAATTTAATATAAATTTCACGAACATAATCTTTATTATCGATGTCTCTCGTTGGTACCAATTTCTATTGGAGAATTTGCGAGAGACAAAAATCTCGTCGCATTCTTTTCGCCGTCTTATCGGCGCCGCTTTATAGGGCCCCGGTCAGATTTGCGGCGGTCCGAGCGAATCCTGGGGCGTGTGCGGCGACGGATTAATCTGCAGTTGCAACCGATGCTCCGGCTGCAGTCTGGACTCCCTCATGTGCTTCGCGAATCCTTGTCTGCCCCATCAGAGCCTGGAGTCGCGAAGCCATCTGGAGAGCCTCCTCAACAGATTTCCCCTCGACAGAGTTGACAAGTAAACGGAAACCCAACCCACAAGCCGCTCCGGATAAACGAAAAGGATGACGGATGGATGGGACGACGAATGCGAGAAGCGAATGTGAAACGAGAGAGAGAAAGAGAGAGAGAGGGAGAGAAAGAGAAAAATGCGGATATATATTAACGAATTTTCCGAATTATTTATTGCATTTCACGATGTGTATAATCCCATTAGGTATCTACGATTGTGATAGACAACTCGTCGGGGCCCGAGTCTCTGTTTCCTTCTCGCGAGACAACGGTGCCCCCCCCTGTCCGTGTTTAATGGCATTTCTGTGATTTTTTAATTACTGTGTTAATTATCGTGTTCTATCCACGCACGTCTCAATGAAACGCGGATGCGCGCATGTGAGCGAGCGTGCGTCGCCGGCTAGCTTGATCTCGTGAGATACTCGATGAATCATCGCGCATGATTCTTGGCTGTGAATCGCGTCTCTCGCGGAATACGCGCGGGAGGCGATGACTGGGTCCTCGATGTTCCCACGCGAATCCACTGTAAAGGTTTCCGCCGAAAATCGAGAGCGTATCAATCGAAATGGATACGGGGACACGGGATAAAGTGTCGCGGATAAGACGAACGAAGAGAAGGAATCCTTGTGCTGATCTTGTCTTAAATATTGTCGATCTAAGAATTTGGACGTGCCATTAGTTAGTTACAAAAGTTGCTCCAACTTTACGCACTCATCTCAATATATATTCTTAACTTTGATATATGTTCGATTTTTTAAATCTTTAACATTCTCCCGATAAAACGCGTGTTCAGTTAGATATTAAAATTATCAGTATGTCAATATGTATTGCCCCTTTAACGGATTATTATTAATATTTAATAAAAAATGAGAAGACTATTGTTTCGTCATCGCATAATTTGTTTTATATATATATATTTTTTACTAGTCACATAGTGTGTGTCTTAAAAACGCGATGAGTACTTTATGTAGCTCTCGGTATTTTTGCGGAGACCGGCCGTGAATGTTTGGTGAACGCCACCCTATATAACGGACAACAAAATAAAATTGGCTGCATTCATATGTGCATTATTAATATTGACTTCTTACCTTCCCTCACTTAAATAATTTTGTTTATGTGCTCTTAAGCGGAATTAGAGTATTTTTATTTCCAATGACGGACGAGATAAAATTGTTTCTTCATGATGATAAATGAGATAAAATGATTTGTTTACAATGATAAATGAAAATAGTTTTTATGTTTATAATGACGAATGCACCTTTTCTCATTTCCTAGATTTTTATTTATGTGCGTGGCTTTTTTTATTTAATTTAAATATATTCTTTTCATTAAATGCATTCTTCGAACATTTTCTTGAGAGGAAGCTGAAAAATGTGACTGTTACTGATATTAAAATTGAAGGTTTTATCTCGAAGATGACATATCCCATTTCCATAATCAAGTGCTGCAATCCAGAAATATTGGCATGCTATTTCTCTCTCATCGGATAACAGCTTTCTCTCATTTATTCTCTCATTTTGAATTTACATACGTGTTAACATGATGAGCATGCATATCATGATTTTATTTGTAAGTTGTTGTCAGTTAAAAAATACCAATTGCATATGCATTAAATAATATGAAACATACTCACTAAATGGATTTAAATTATCCTTTCTCAGTTTTCAAAATCTTCACTGTATTAGATACGTGCTAAAAAATAATTATTATAAAGATTAAAGATTTATTATCCATAAAATCAAAGCAAAATTGTGAAATATAATGCAAATATATAATGACAAAAAGTATATATACATCTATACACTACTCATTATACAAATTCATATATCGTAAATTTATCGACAAGATTCACGTAGATACGAAATTACAATACAGAAATATTATACAGAATATCTTCAACTTGCGTTGCTCAAATTATCGTAATTAATACCTTAATTACATCGCAATAAAAATAACAAGAGAACATTTCAATAGATTCACATAATCATTTAACTAACTTCTATCGCATACATTATATGCATATTGATTGCTTTCTTAAAACAACGTCTTCTTATTGCTTCTGTCTTCGTCACTATTGTTTATCATCGCCATTATACGAAAGTCAGCGTAGAAAAAAATCGAATTAAATAAAAATAATGATAAAGTATAAAGATTGTTATAAAACAATGTATCATTAGTTATCATCCATTAATTCTCGAGATGGTATTCGATGAATTTCACGAAGTTTGAGTCCAAAAATACACAGTGTTCCAAAAATATATGTCAAGCATCGTGAAGATCAACGTAATTGGCTTAATTAAAAGTTGTTTCTTCGACACTTTCTATCCAATTCTGAGATTTCCTCCGAGTATACGAACGAATCCACAGATTACTGGAAAATAAACGACAGATGGTATGAATAAATATACTGAGATAGTCGAGAGACGCGTGCCAGAGAATTCGGTGCTAAGAATTTAAGGGTCAAGGGCTCGGGGCGAGCTCGATGTTATATTTAAACCGCGTTTGTAAAAGCTGCATCAGAGTGATGAGCTGTCGCAGATGCACACATGTTGCAGCTGTTTACATTTTCCTTCTGCAGTTAATGACTGCTGATTAATATTATCACGCAATCGTCGCGATCATCGCGAGCTATTACGCTTCACAGATAGAGCCTAAAAAATATTTTTATTTCATAGACAGTTCTCGCTATATTATCGATCATGCAATGTCTGATATGAATAAAAGAAGATATTAGATAATGTTCATTATGTGACACACAACTATTCTCTCTCCTGTGACAATTCCCCATTATTTCAGACAATTATTTCAAAACAAGAAACAAAATTAATACATTAAAATTTTTTTATTAATAGCAGTTGAAAAATTTATCATTTCTTGCTGAAAAGTCTTTCTTGATTAACATTCGATGAACTTTTTTATTAATTTTTTTTATTCCTCTATTGTTTATACTTTAAGTATCTACTCAGAAGAGTCATGTTATAAAACAATATTTTTGGTAACAAAAGTTGGGTAACAAATATATAGAAATAATTAATTTCATAATATTAATGTAAACTAAAGAAAATTAGACATTCTATATTTATGATAAAAATGTATAATTTAGTAACCAGTTATATAATTATATACATCAAAGCATAGAGAGAGAAAAACTAGAGGAATTATTTTTTTACTCAATCTCGCAACAAGCACACACACACACACAATTATAACGGGCGTTTACGTCAACGTAATCACAAGATAAATGAGAAAAGCACCTCTTGCACGATGCCATATGTCATCTCTCGTCCGACTCCGGGAAAAGATCAGCAAGTACAGCCTACTGGCCGTTCTGCTTCAGCAACTTCCGCGTCCTGAAGCCACGGAAACCGGCCTGGATTCTCGTCGCCGCGGCCTGAACCGCCTGTTGCCTCTTCCGTACCAGAAAGCCACGAATACCCGCCTGGATCTTGGTCGCTGACTTCTCCTCGAGTGTCTCCCGAGTATTCTGTCTCTTGAAGAGATGTTCCTTCGGCTTCGGATGCTTCTGCTGCTGTTGTTGGTTCTGCTGCTGGTCCTGCTGGTCCTGATGCTGCTGACCACGACGTTGCGTGGATTCCTTCATCTGCTTACGTACACGGTATCCGCGAAAGTTAGCCTGGATCTTCGTCGCTGCCGTATTGGCCTTCATCGCGTCGATCTCCTCCTTAGAAGTCTGCGACATGAACGGAGTTTTAAGACGATCACGCGAAGAAGCTCCGTGTCTCTCGATCGTTAAAATCCGTCGATCTGAATTCCTTAAGTTGTTCCACGAGAATCGATTCCGAAGAAACGTCGAGACGTCCGAGGTTACTTATAAAGATCCGGAAAGGGTAGCGTATACCTTCGGCTTACAAAGATCGATTCCGAGAGCGAAAACAATTTAAAGTTGTTCTTGATCGCTTCTCAGAGAACAAGCCAATTTCAGAAAGAATTTCAGATTTTCCTGGCGAACGGAAATTGATTCAGAATTGATTCTAATTGAATTGCGAGAGATGAAGATTTCCTAGATTATTCTTGAAGGTTTATTTTAAAAGGCAAACGTGGTAATCGTTTAGAGCGGAATATTCCCTCGATTATTTATTATTCCACTAGAGGAAGTAGGACACAAACTTCAGGATACTTTCAATTATCTATAAATATCAATGCCAGCATGAAAGAGAGAGAGCAGCTTCTCTTCCTTCCTGAAAATTCTTCAAGAAGATAATCACCTTAATATTCCTCCGATTGTTTTAGAAATTGACTTGAAAAATTGCAGTATCTATTATAATTAAATGTAAAAAAATTGCGGAGCAAATCGCGGAAAGTATTTATGAAAGTATTTATGAGCAAATCCTTCCTGATTTTTTTAAGATCAGTGTTAAAACGAAGACTCAATTTTTCACGGTGGAAGATTCAAAGATGCGAACGATTGCTCTTCCGGTCTAGCACTCTCTCTCACTTCCGATCTCACCGCGATCTCCTTATCGCGCGTCCTCCTGGCTACAAGCGAAATGGGAAACTGACGCGTAACGGATGCACGACAAAGAGTCTCGACGATCGCGTTTATCCATCTCGAACCAAGGATGGATCTATCGCGCATGCGTTCTGCAATGATACCTCGCTGCAAAAGCTCTCATTTTCCGCGCCGTCAATCGCCTTATGTCTTATTCCACGCATTCGCGAGAGGATGGTTAATTTCGTGCAAACTTGGCAGAGGATGAGCACAGACCTTCCCGATAATCGTGGCACGGCTTTTGTACTTAAATGATAGCTAAAAAATAAGCACAATAACTAATTATTTATCTTATAGATAAGATTAAAAAATATGCAATTCAAACTTTCATTAAATTGTGCCTCAAATAGAATCGTTACTTTCCGAGAGACAATTTCCCCCCATTTGATTTATATATTTTGAAAAATTTTATTTTATATTATTTATTCTCTTTATAATTTAGAGAAAGTAAAAAATTACATGCAGGATATTTCTATTGAAAGATCTTCGCGTTACATGCATTAAATTTTATGCATCACAAGCATCGGAACATTTTCATTCTCATCACAATTTTTATTTTAATTTTCCCACAATTATACTTGTTTCACGTTATGTCAAAAATATAATTAAATAATTTAACTTACGAAACTTTAAATAACATCATTTGAATTGTAAAATATCATTTAAATTTTTATATTCTTCTAACTTGATTGATCGCACCGAGTCAGAAAAGTCTGTATTGAAGAGGGACCACGCAAAGTGTCCGTAATACATCGCCCGGGCACAGCATCAATTTCGGTCTCGTGAGTGCGGTCGACACGCGCGTCACAGTAAATTCGTCGTCCTGAGGTCTGATATACGCTGATTGATGATTGATGGTAGCGAGAGTGTCGACGAAAGTCCGCGGACGCACGCGCGCGACCAAGAACATTCCAATTTGTTTGCGTCCGCCGTTTGATCTCGGGCGCATATATTCGCGTATAACTCTTCTCTCTCATGAACATCATCACGAAAATATACTCGAACGATATACGTCGTTCAATCGGCCGGCTCGAGCCGGATCGATAACGATCCCGCCAGTGAATCTCGGGCATATTTGCGTCACACATCTTATTCTCCTTTATCCATCATATATTTGGTCCAAACATATCGTATAAATCATATTATTGAAATGTATTGCATCATGTAATTAATTTTTTTAACATTTTCTTATTTTTCAAATTCTATTATTATAATATCTAATTATAGAATTAAAAAGCTACGCAATAATTTTACTTTTTTAAACTAGAGAATAAGTGTACATGTTGTTCCTTTATTATACGAGAATATACGAGATTATACGAGATGCCATTTCAATCAGTATAAGCTTTTGCTACCCCCACATTTGGCAATAATATCAGCAACTACAAAAAAACAGTTGCAAAGTGTTCCAATGCAATACAGATAATGAATTGATACAGATATACGCTATTAATAAATTGAAAACATGTTTGAAGAGAAGTTAATTTTTACCATCTTTAATTTTCAGAATTCTTTTGATTCGAGTGTAAAAAAAAAGAAATTCGATGGAAAACCATGCCGTTTAAATTTCATTTTATTTTATTCGAGAGAAACCTAAATAAGAGAGTATAACAAAATAAGGGGAAAGATATATATATATATAAAACATATTATTATTACTATAGAAAAATACTATATATAAAAATTAATATACTATTTAGGATCTTTTGACAAATTTTTTGAAATGATGCTCCTGTCTGTATCTATAGTTTGCAACTCGCGTTCGCACTTGCTGACCTTGCTTACCTCACAGATAGCCGGCACCGGACGTACGTGACAAAGCTGTAGCAGGGCAATCACTGATGATTTATCGGCAAGCGTGACTGATCCTCTCGAAGTGACAATATCGTTTACACACGGAAGCGAACAATATACACGAAAGAGAGAGAGAGAGAAAGAGAGAGCGACAGGTCGTGCTGATGCCTACGCGCGAGTGACCGCAGCAGCGGCGACGACGACGATGCCGTCGTCGCGACGCCCGATGACGTCATCGCGACGTCGTGCCCTTACCTTGGATCCCCGCTCACTGAATGCTCGCAACGACCACGATACTGATCCTCTCGTTCCTCTCGATTCTCTCTCTCTCTCTATCACGGCAGGCACTAAAAATATGTACCAAGGTCCGTGTACCCGAGGTCCGTTTGCATTCCGCGTGATCGAAATGCAAAACATTGCCGGTCCGAGATTCAGAGCTCTTTGATTATTACAGACACAATTAGCGATCACCGTGTCTGGAAAATGAAACTGTATAATGATGAAACTTCGTTTGTACATTGGTAAAATTGATTGGCAATATATACTATTAAGAAATGAAACAAGATTATATTTTTTTTATTCTCACGATTTTTACGATTAATTCATATAGCACTGTTATGGTGCATAAACAGCATCATAATTGTGCAACGTAATGTCGAGAATATCTTATCACTGAGTATGGGTAATTTATAACTTACAATTATCTCTTGCAGTTGTGTAATATTGATTAAAGTTATTAAATATTTTTTTATACGCAAAATATAGATATTCCAAAAATGAAAACAAATTGTAATTTATCATACAATTTATTACTGCTCCGTGCAGCATATATAAAGATATATATCTCCGATCTATGTACGTTTAAAAGCGGGAAGAGATCGTTCGCTTGTATTGTGTAATACAATTGCAAATCTAGAATTCGTTGCATCTTCTATATATATATTGATAATTGTACGATATGCTAATGTATACTTTAAAATTATTCCTGAGAGATAGTCTCTACTCATATTATTCTTATACATATCTATATAATCGAATTAAAAATTAGACTCTAAATCATAAAAGTTAAGAATAATGTGAAACAATAATGTCTCATTGCAAAATTATCCTAAAATAATGTATGCAAAGTGAAAGTATAGTGCTAATTATTATCTCACACACAAGCGACGATCTTAATCGAAGGAACTAATTGTGCCGTGCTTCGATTCACTCCATATATCTCATATAAATTTATAATTCACGTCTTTTCGTTCTTCTCTTCTTCCACGCGCTCGTGACTGTCGCAAGAGACTTCGCTAGATTCTTTTTTCGCATCCTCGCTATGCGAATCGTTTTCTGGGATGCTCTCAAGGTTGCAATCAGACTTTTGTCTTTCCATATGTTTCCGGTCTCCCGTGATCCTTGGCGACGTTCCTAAATCATTCTTTTCGTCCTCGAGGGTGCATTCCTCCGATGGCACCGAGCTATTTGTATCTAGCGAGGTTTTCGACGCGGTCGACGGTTTCGTCGCGGACTCCGATGGGATAAGTTCAGCGTCCAGACTAGTCACCTCCTCGATCACGACACCATGAGGAGTGCCCGGAAGAGCCAGAGGTTCCCTGATGCTACCCTCGCCGGAAGTCGTCGAAGGATGAGCGTCGTCGGTGTTCTTCGAGCACTTCATCGTGTCGTCTAGAGGTAAGGAGTCCATATTCGAGCCCAGATCCTCGACGCTGGTTATGAAATTCAAGTATCGATTCTCATCGTCTCTCGGATAGCCCAGCATCAGGATGTCCAGTGTCGGTTCCGCAGGCTTCGCTCCTCCAGCGTTTGCATTAAAATCGGAATGGGAGTTTTGACTGACTGTAAAGTGGCGAGATGCATCCGCTAGCAGATGCATCACGATTGGAAAAGTCGAATGATCGGTGAAGACGTTGCCTTTCTGAAAACTCCCTTCGTGTCTGTCATCGTGACTGTGCAAAGCAACAAAAAGGTATTTATACACGACATTATCTATTTTATGATATATTTTAATTAATAAAGATATTAGCCAGCGAATAATATTTGAAGCATAATAGCATTCTTAATTTCTCTTATAAGAATTACTTACACGGAATCGCTCTCGTTGGTGTTTGCAGTATCAGATTGATTAGTTTGTTCCTCCTCAATCGCTTCACTCAAAAATTTGTCCGATGTGGTTGAATTAGCTTTATTGTATGTCAGATCGAAAAGAGGCAACGGCACAGAATCGTGAAACTCGCCGGTATGTTGAAGTCTACCTGTAGCGAAAGCGTTCTCCAACGAGAGAGTAGTATTTCGTAGAGCTTCCTCTCGTCGAAGACGTTGCCTTCCAGTTCTGGCTTCTCGCAAACTTGAAGAATGCGGCACCGTCAAATGGTCGTTCTAAAAAATTAATAATCTATAGAATTGTTCATTATATCATTATCTTTTTTAATGTTAAAAAATGAAAGACATGTTCCTTCCAAAGAGAAAAATATTGTATCTGTAATTATACTGAAATAATTACTCCTTTTGTTAAAGGAAAATAATAAATATTTAATTAACATAATTTTAAATTTTATTTCGAAATACAAAATTTAAGGAAATCTAACAGAAATAACATTTGTAAAGTCATGGACGTCAATTCCGATTTGAGAAACAATTATTTTAAGAGGCCAGAGCTCTCGAGGTGCATCTGCCAAGCTTGTTACTGCCAAATGCCGAACCGCCTGTTGCAATCATGAAAGCGCTGACGTTTAGCAGTGACCTGTCGCTTCCTCTTTTACGTAATGTATTTCCGGCGAGCGTGGCGTACAAAATATTACGTTCAGCTGCTCGACTTTACAAAACGAAGGAAAATCGGTGGACTCAATTTTGAGACTCAGTTTCCACATATTGAAATTACAGTTGCAAAATTACAGTTCAAGTATTGTGAATAAGGTTTTACTTTATTAAAAATTTTATCTATTATATAATTTTAATAATCTTTTCTCAGTGTAATATTATATAATTTTTATATAAAGTTTGCAGTCGCGCGTAACAACGATCTCTATCTATTATCTTTATTAAATCTCGTAAATTATTATCGTCGAATCCATTTCCATTTAATTTTAATCTTTAATCATCTTTCAGAGACTAGTTAAGTGAAATTAATTAGTGTTATTATAATTACTATACTTACCGTATCTGTTTTCTGCGCCGAAGAAACATTGTTCGAAACAGATTTCGAATTTACATCTTTTTTCATGCGGCGACGTGTTAAAAATCCTCGGAAACCTTCACAAAATGACTTTTGTTATTTATTATCTCTTGAAAGAAATTATGCGTATCATGATTATCTCAAAATAATATTACTCCACTTTCCTGATCTCGATAGAATTGATGATGCGATGTTATTTATATCCTTAAACTTAATCGAACTTGTCTTTTTTAAATTTTACTATGTGACTTGAATATATTGAAAGATAAAAGAATTAGCAGTCAGTTATTTATACTGCTAACGCAATATAATTAAAGTATCAATTCATGATATAATTTTATTAAAATGCATTACTCACAAGCTTGGATTTTTATAACTGCTGAGTGAAAATCATCTTTCTTCCGATTAAGCGATTCGTCTTTGATAATTTCTGGCACATCAGCAGCAGGCTCCATCCTCTCGTCTGTATTCGTGTTAGGATTAGAAGTTTCAATCACTGTTTCCACGGTCGATGATTTCGTCTCCGTGATCCAATATCCACCACGAAAATGATTTTCCGTCGATTGTTCCGATATTGCGCTTACAATTGGTCTGTCAACATTCTCTATCTTTGCTGAAAAATCTTCGGATTTTTCTATCTCGTTATTTTTCACGTCTTTTTCTGTTCTAGCGTCAGTGACGAATTCGTCACAAGTAATTAGCTTAGTCTCTCCATGTTCATCATCGTCATTCGATTCGTTCATCGAGCCTTTTCTTGACTCTGTTGCTTCCAAAGGCACTGTTTTTATATCAACAATTTTTTCCTGTAATTGTAAATTTTCGCCATCATCTTTTTCGTGGATTTTTAAATCTTCTTGCGTGTATTTCTCCGATTTCTCTTGCTGGCATTCTTCGTGTACTTCTGATTTTTCTTGTTCATGTTTTTCCTCGACTTCTAATTTTTCTTGCTCACATTCTTCCTTATCTTGCAACTTTTTTTCACTTTTATTTGTACTTTCATTACTTTGGCTCTCTTCTTCAACGTCTGTTTGCTTGTCTTCAAGATTTTCCTGATTATTGGTAGAAATCGTATCAATAATATCAAGCTTACTTTCGACTGTAATCTTCTCCTCAATCTTTTCCATTGTTTGTGTACCATTAAGCTCTAATAATTCGTCCTGTTCAAATTGCGCTAAAGGCGCAACGTGCCTAATTTCTACATCTTTCTTTTCCACTTCTAATTTAAGTTTCGCAGTTTCATTGTCTGTTATCATAGTGTTATTATCTTTGTGATCTTGTTTATTATCCGCCATCCGGCTAGATAACTTACTGGCTACTTCAGTCCCTGCAACTTTATCTAATATTTGAATTCCCTCCGAAGAAATTTCATATTCTCTTTTTTCTTGTTCAACAGATTCCGACAATGATCGATTAGATTTGTCATTCACACTTAAACTGCTCTTCTCAGATTTTCCGTTATCTTTAGATTTTTCTTCTAACGTTAATTCTTTAGCGTAAAGCTGTATATCTTCCTCCAGCGAACTTATCAATTCTCTCGCAATTTCTTCCTCATTTTCTAATTTCTTTTTCATCTCCTCGTCCCGTAAAAGCGGGCCAATTAGAACAACATCTTCCGGTAAAGCCTGCAAACCAATACTGTTTTCCTGAGATTCCGCTTCGTCTTCTAAATTGGTTTTCGGAGACAACAGATCCTTCTCCAGCCATTCATATTCCGCATGTTCCGCTTGATATAATTGATCGGTCTCCGGAACTTCCAATTGCAAATACCTCGATAAACTTTCCGTGAGCTCTTCCGCAGCAACATCTTCTTCGCGATCAGCCAATGCTGGCTGGTTCATCGATCTTTCGTCCGAAATCAATGGCTCGATCAAGGACGTCGTGGTGTCGCTCTCTCTAGGACTACTATTATCCTCTTTCGTCGCTGTTCCGTTCGCCGTCATTTTGAAGGACGATACCGTGTTATCCTGAAGAGAATCCAGATTCAACTCTGGCACTACTGGTCTGTCCAGACTCGGACTCTCGATCGATCTATTACTCTCCTTCACGTCGCTCGATGTGCGAGTGTCCTGCGTACTTTCGTTCTCTTCCGATGAGTTCTCCATCGTGCCCCGGGACTCTACCATAACGTCCACCATGTTTCCTTCGTCTGTCAAACCAGTATCTGCCATCAATTCCACGGTATCAGGCAAAGATTCATATTCGGGAGCTCCGGAGAAAATCTCCTCAGCATCCTTGGATTCGGGAGTCATTTTCGCGCCGGTTTCTACTTTCTCCTCGTGTTCCACGATGTCTTCCAGGGTCTCAAGTTTTATTACTTCTTCATGTATAACATGCTGCTCTCGAGGGCTCTCTATCTCTCCTTTTTCAGCGTCTTTCTTCTCTTCGTCTTCACCTTCTTCCTTGATCCTGTCCAAGTTCTGATGATTAATTATTATGTCTTGACTCGATTTTATCCCTCTCGTACCACGCACGAAATCAATATCGACAGGCAAAACGGCGGCTTCCGGTCGGATATATTCACCGAAAGCTTCCATGCCATATTCATTTCGATCCTTTTTCTGTGTCTCGCTCGTTTTAGCGATATTAGAGCGGATAAATGATTCTTCTTTTTGATTCGTCGATTCAAGCTGATAATTCTCGTCCTCTAGAGTCACGGGAGACGGACAGGGTCTATCTGGAATAATCACGGTTGTCACGGAATCGGGTATCTCGCAGGGAGAACCTTCGCTGAGAACGTAGGAGAACGGAAGCTCCAAAGAAAGTGACGTCGCTGCTGGTAGCTTGTCGATTTCGCGTTTTTTCCGCGCTTTCGTCATAGTATTCTCATCCGAAAGATTTGTTGATGAGATTTCGCTCTCGCTCGCAACATTGCCGGAAACTGTAATCTTGGAAAATTCATTTACCGTATTGTCAGCTTTATTCTCGGACGCCGCTGCGTTATCATCGTCTGTTTCACAAACAGCTGTTTGAGTAATCTGATCATCCTTGTTTTGTGATTTTGGATTTATAGACTGTACAGCCTCAATATGACTTTTAACTATTAATTTTTTCACGTCAGTTGGTAATTTTTCGCTTATCGATCTTTCAGTTTTATTCGTTGATTTTTCGTCTTCAGGTACTTCGATCGCCTCTTCTGCTGTTTTTGTTGATATTTCTACGTGGCTTGTCGTTTCTACTCCATTCTTTAATATTTCTTCTTTATTTATTTTATTCGTCGATTTTTCAATTTCATTCACTGATGTTTCTTCCTTATTTGTCGTATTTTCCGTTTCATTCGATGATCTCTCTATTTTCTCTTTTACTTTATCCTCCGATCTTTCTGTTTTATTTGATAAATTTTCCTTTTGATTCATCGATATTTCTATTACATCTTTTACTTGTTTTATTTCATTTGTCGAATTTTTTCTCTCTTCGTCATTCCTTTTCTTCCCTTCGTCGTCTTTATTCATCGGTATTTTTTCCACATCCGTCGATTTTTCTACCTCACTTACAGTCTCTTCCACCTCATTAGCCGACTTTCCTACGTCATTTATCTTCCCGTCAATCATCGACTTTTCCGCTTGGCCTGTCACTTCGCCACCGTCATGCATCGCGAATTGTTGGCTAGCCAAAGCCATCTCGATATTTCGTTCTACCATCTCGATCTCGAGCAACTTGTCCTTCAACTCGTCGAACGTGTTGACTCGCGCAAGATCCGCGTTTTCAAGTCTCTTTTCCTCATCGGAGTCTAGCGAATCCGATCTCGGCGGCACATCCACCACTTCCGGCGTGACGTTTAAACTGTCTTTGAAGGTTTCCTCCATCTTTTTTCTTTCCAATTCCTCAAATTCCTCAAATTCCTCGAGACTTCCGCGTTTCTCAGTAAATTGCCCCGGAATATTTTCCCGAAGAACATCGTCCATATCTTCGTCTTCCTCACGTTTTTCTACATCGATAAATCTTACGTCTGATACTAGGCTCGATATTATATCACTACCGGGGTCCTGTTCTGCGTCCGCTTTTTCATGATCGTCTTCAGGGAGAATCGCTATATCTTCTATGTCATTCGTAATGTCGCGCAATGTTGAGGCTTCCTCGTCATCCTGTGATTTTCTAGAGGAATGATTGCCGTTAGCCGCCACCGGCAGAACCGGCAAGGATAGTTCGTCCTTCTTCTTCATCGACTTGGGAGCTTCCGGTGAGATTGGTGGCAGAGTCAGACTATCCGAATCGTTTTTAGCGGCGCTCCTGGAATTTCTAGAGGACGGCGGTCTTACGATTGGCAGGGAAACGATGTTCGCGTGATCGGAGACCTCTGATTCCGGCAGCTCACCTCCTGCAGAATCGTTCTTGCAAACGCCACCCAAGTCGGATGTGGACTTCGAGATACCTTCCAGGATGTTCTGCGTGGCGATCAGTTTCGCTTCCAAGGTATCACGTGTCGCACCGGATTCATACTCCGATTTATCACCGTGCTGGCCGTCGACTTGATCGACAACTCCGACATCACCGTGGCACCCGTTCTCGCGTCTTCTCGATTTTTTGCCCGATCCCACGCTGCGTCTCCTCGATTTCTTTTCCTCCGTTTCCACATTCGAAATCGTTTCGTCTCTTTCGAGAGAGTTTTCCTTCTCTTCCTTTTTAATAATATCGACCTTCCGCTCCGGCAATTTGTTTCCGGCTTTTCTTCTGCTTTCCTCCTCTTTTTCATCGCGACATTTTTTTCCATCTCGAGTGTGCTGGCGAAAGGATTCCTTCTTCCAGGCGAGATCGACCGATCTCGAACGCTTTCCCCGCGGTCCCCTGACTTCCTCCAATTTCTCCTTAATTATTGGCACCGCACGATCGATCACTTCCTGCACCTGTTCCACATACGTAGGCGACCGCAATACTTCCAGACTCGCAGTGCTTGCAAACTTGCGCAATACATACGCCCGGATGCGATCCATGCTGAGGGCTCTCGACGACACTTTCCTGTCAGAGGAATGTTCGGAAAGCCGCGCTTCCGGCCTTTTCTCCCTGCTTCCGGTTCGAGGGATAGTTTCGCTGCTTGCACCGTTGTTCTTCACGTTCGATCTGTCGTGTCTAAGAAATAAAAAAAGAAAATTTGATCTTAAAAATAAATCTTTTTAATTCTCATTTATGTATTTTTTGTTATACTAGAACAACACAAACGCGCACTACGCGCGCGCTCTTATTTACAGACATTGTCCAATTTTCAATAAATTATTCCTCTCTAAAAAAAAGGCATGTTATGTCAATACTCGAAAGTCTTAAAGTGTGTATTGTTGCCGCATTTCCGCAGCATAATCTTTCTCTTCGAGATAGATAGAATAGCCTTGCATAATTTTAAGTCTATTGCATTAAAATTTATGTTTCCATGGCATAATAGTTCTCTTCGAGATAGATTCTAAATGAGAATTAATTTATTCGATTCGATTTAACATGCTTTTTTTAGAAGTGGATATAAATTATTATAAAATTAACTTAATAATCATAATATGTATAATATGCTATTGTACCCATTTTCACGTCCAGCCTTGGCCATTGTTTCATGCTCCGTCTCGGTCTCGGACTCAGTCTCAATTCGCCGCACTTTTCTCAAGGGTCTTCGAGCGGAGGTTCTACTCGAGCTCGTCGTCGTCGTCGTCGTCGTAGCACGTTCGATCTCCTCTTCGGGATCCTTATCCGTCTTAGAAGTCTTCATTCTAGATCGTCTCTCATTTCGTATCCCTTTCTCCGTATCATCGGTCGCTCTCGCTTTCTCGCCGCTCAATTTGTTCCTCCTGAGTTCCTGCTTAATATCCTTGGTCTGGATATTTTTGCCGGGACCACGAAGAGCAGACATCTGCGAGATGATCCTAGTCGCGCGAATATCCGATGTCGTCTCGTTGTCCTTCGATTTCTTCGAGGTTTTCTTCGTGGTCGAGAGACTTCTCGAACACGTTTGCTTCGACGTTTTCCGATTCTCTCTATCGGTAGAAACATCCGTGCTCTCCTCCACGTCGGTCGACACCTTTCCGCGTCTCTCAAAGAGTTCGATCTTCTTCTCCAAGGACCAATCGCTATTTGAAGATCTTCCGATATCTTTAGCTTTTTTAGTTGGCCACAGTTTGAACTCGCAACCGAATTCATGATCGAATTCGCGACCGCTGTATTCTTCGGCGTTATATTGTTCCCGCAATTTCAGAAGCTTCTCGAAGTGGTGCGCAGCGAAAATATATATGTCCTCGGGACGATTACGCAGGACCTCCCTAGTAAGACCCTCGACTACGGTCGCAAGTCCGTGGGGCACTCGCGGTGCGATGAAGTATCTGGTACCAGGATGCAGACTGGGACGATCGATCGACGAAGTCGGGCTCAGCATTTTGTTCCATTTAACTATATATACATATATTGTAATATATTATTCTCGATATCTTTTTCATATATATACATAGTTTTATCTGTATACATTTCACTACTCCCTCCTTTGCAACATTCTTTTTACCACATCGATACACTGCGAAATAGATTTTTCCTCAAGGACGATTCTAGTGCGACCTTTCAACTATTATATCTGCATTCCAGATATTTGCAATTGAAAAATTCAGATTATTTCAGAGAGCTTGCTTGTTATAAAGAAATATAATGATTTTCAAATCTTTTAACAAATAATGAAATATTTATTGAGGCATCTCAAAGAATTTTATTTTTCTAAAATCTTGATTTTTTGAGATATTCTACATGAAGCAATCAAACGTGAAAAATACAAAAGATAATTTTCTATATACGAACAACATTTAGTGCGTTTGTGGACTTCCTATGCTTTAAATCATTTTTTACTTGTAGTATAAAAGACACTAGCTTTAAAATATTTTTAATAAAACATTTCTGAACATTGTCGTATTTTTACTCAAAATTGTATGTTCTATTCAATTCCAACTCAATGTTTTTTCATTTAATTATACCCTATAATAAAGCGCATTTATTTGCTTCTATGCTGATGTTTTATATACTTATTTTCAACCAAACTCGTTTGATACAATAATTTCAATAAAATAATTATTATTAACTAACAATAAGACATATATTTTTGCCAAAATATCTATAATGAGAGATATATATATGTATATGTATGTATATAATTGTATATATGTGTGCATTGAAGTGCAATATTATCACGCAGGACACAACGGTGCTCGTGTATAATACATGTGTATCCGTCAAAATACGAAAACTGATAACATGAATTGCATTTAACAAATATCGCTATTTTTTACGTTCTGGAAACCGGGTGTACCTGCTCAGAGGGAATAAAACAGAAGGGTTGCCACCATCGAACGTGTGCACCCCCGTGGCACAACTGAATCACAAATACCAGCCTCGTCCGGTGCGGTGGTCGATGCTTATCCATTGATTAGTTGCCCCTGACGTGCGGCCACGTGACTTCGCCGCAGAATAATATACGTGTGGCTTAAAATATGGAACGGAGGAAATGGAATAATAATGCGGTATACGCAAATGCAAATTTTTTATTATAGACTCACGAAACAATGCAGTTCGTTTATAATCGGTCACTGAATATATTGCTGAGAATATTGAACAATTAATAATATAATCAGCGACAGTGCTCTTGTAGATTTTACATACGTAATTCTGAGGATAAAAATTACTATAGATTTCATAATAAGGCTTGCAAATAAGTACACAAAATATGTTATATAATAATATAAATATGTTATATATTAAAAATAAATATAAGTCTATAATTTATATTGCATGTTTGCGTGTATATGTATCTCTAGAAACATACATAAAACAAATCTAGATTTTTTAATGAAAAATTAGATTAGAAAAATCAGCATATTTTAATTAAATAAATTAGTATTAAGAATAACAAAATGCAAGTCTCTATTGACGATGTCGTTTTCTAAAAAGATACAACTATATCGGTACAACTTGCATTTAAAACAAATATTTTGCATTATATTTAATAGTTTCTTACAATTAATTTACTTTATACACCTAAGTCTTTCTAGGATAAAAAATGGTTTACTCTATTCTTTACATTGGATAAAAAAAGTTACATTTATTGTGTCATTTCTTTAAATTGATTCTTATCAAGAGCATACTGTATTAGAAATTCGATTTCTAGAGGATGCAGTTTCTCGGCCGGTATGACAAGGCAGTGCA
This sequence comes from Lasius platythorax, assembly GCA_963971435.1. Classification (NCBI taxonomy): domain Eukaryota; kingdom Metazoa; phylum Arthropoda; class Insecta; order Hymenoptera; family Formicidae; genus Lasius; species Lasius platythorax. The sequence goes on from OZ020535.1 coordinate 16,201,909, forward strand.
ATGGCGGTCCCAGGTCTACACGGGTCATATCTTGCAAGGAACAAGCAACAATATGCTGGTCCTCACAACCTACTCGCGCTAGACCTACCGCTAAGCTCTGATGTGTAAATGCTAAATCAAAAACAAAAAGAATAAATTAGAGTATTATTTCCATTCAAAATAAGATTAAGGTTAATACATATAAATACATTTAACTCCAATCATTAATAAAATCTTAATTATTTACGTGCTGTTGCAATTACAATTACGATTACGATTATTTTCCCAATAGAATTTGCTGCAACAAACCTAAATCTTTCTGACCATCTTGAATCTTATTGTCGAGTATCGCTATTAATTGATTAGCTGCTTCATTGACGCTCATAAATCTTGGAGGCATGTATTCCCTTTTCTTTTTCAAGATACTCTCCAGAGTAGGCTCCTTGACTTTAATATCTAAGAGACACAATGTATGCAGTCCTCTTTGTCTGTTAGAAGCTATCTTCTCGTAAAAGCTGTCTGGCTGCCAAGTGTCAGTCCAATATGGAATTGAAATTGTTTCTCCATATGAATACAATTGCAAGCCACAGCAACCAACTGCAGTCAAAATTGACGAATTGTGTATGACTTTTACCTAAATAAAAACACAATGTTCTCAGATAATCTTCATCATATATCTTTGCAAATCAAAATAACCTTAATATTTAAAATAATCTTAATATTTCTTAAGAATAATAATTTTAATAACTATTTCTTTATTTTCCGCACCTCTATATTTCTCTCTTTTGCACGCAAAATTAAATCTGTATGTGTAGTAGCACCAAAAGGATCTCCTACAACTAGAAAAGCAACATCTTCATCTTCACCCTTTGGCAATATCTCGTCTGCACCACTCTCTACTAATTCACGATCAGCTGTGATCAGGGGACGTCCATAGAACTCTTCCTAATATGTAAATATAAGATATGTGTGATAGAAAGTTGTATCTAATGTATTAGATTGAGTTTACGCAATTAAACTTGTTATATAATAGAACATCAGAGTATATCATGTTTATAATTTGTTATTTCATAAAATATAATAGAAAAATACCAAAGCTTCTTGCTGTACTGTCAAAATAGAAGTATAGGACTCCAAGTACACACGGTCACATTTCTTGATAATTTCGAACCCTTTGACAGTGACATCTTTAGCATCGCCAAGTCCTAATCCGATCACATAAAACATGATTCTTATTCTTCGGAGATATCGAGAATACGTTCGTCATCTGCTCTGCTGTAAAATAATATGCATCTTTCAGGTTTTGAATTGTCTCGCTGAAAAATTCGTCCTAATGATGTCAACAAGTAAGGTGGTAAAGTGAACAACAATTTGCTCTAAAAATCCCTATCAATATCGTTGCCAACATAGAGAAATGCATACTGCAAATCTTTCCCTCATCGTAGAATAGGTTTCGTCTCTATATTTTATATGTCTATGGCTTTTGCCGGCTAGTGAGTTCCGGGAATCAAGTGCGTGATCAGCTGTTACCTGAAAATAAACCTGAGGAAAAGAGAATGCTGTTGCACAGGGCGAGGTCTTTGTTTCGTGGCGCGACTGTCCTTAAAGAGACGAACGCAATATCCAAGCCGTTTCTCCGGTCGACGATAACCACACCATCCGGGGCAATCCTGCCCGAACCGAAGAGAACTCCATTCAGTTTCCTGGGCGTCGTCAGCAGTGTCGTGTTCGGTCTCCTGGTCGGCGCCACGATCAGCAAGAACATAGCCAATTTCCTGGAGGAGAACGATCTCTTCGTTCCCTCCGATGACGACGACGACGATGACGATGATTAGTACAACGATCAGCATTTCGTTCCATTGTAATTGTTGGAAAGTAATCGGCCAGTGTTAGACGTGCTCTTAATGCTAATGGTAATTTCTCATACGTTTTTCGTATAATTTCTAACAATTGTATCTAAAGATCTTAGTACGCATTATGTTTATATGTATGTGTGTAAAATATAAATGCTAAAGAAATTACATATCTCTGTACAAAAATTAGAAGAATTAGAATAGCTTTGAAAGCAATAGCTTGTGTTCATTATGCTATATATTTTAACAACTTATTGATTCTAATATGAAAATAACTGCTATTAGATTTTACAATGATCTTTGTTAAAACATCAAACATGACTAATTCTTATATATATATATATTAAAATTTTACTCTTGCACTGGCTTATTTTCAGAGTCATTTGATGCCACAGTGATACAAGAGCAGTAATTACACGAATTCAAGTAATGCAGGGAGAGAAATCTCTTCGCTTATACAATTTAGGTATCTTATTTATGATATACTCTAATACCTGAGAGAGATTATGTAAATTATCATAGAAATATTTATTTATACAGTTGTTGGAAGCTAAGTAGAGCTTTTAAAAAATCTATATATAAACCTCGCTATTGTTGTGCATGACTTGGTGCAAGAGACACTTGTGTCTCTTGATCTAAATATAATATATATATATAATGTATATAAATAAATTGAATTATATGTTAAATACAGTGTAAGTAATACAAAAACGCTCATTATGGCATCTATACAATCGAGTGGCGTTTTATATCAGATGTACATGCTATTATAGTTACACTCTTTTCAGTCTTCGATGAATATTCACAAATTTCTAAATGCGATTTTCAATAACCCGCTTAGAATTGACATTTTAATAATATTTACTAGAGGCGCATAGCACAAATCTAGAAAGGTCGTGAAAAGACTCTATTTCAACTCTTTTAACACTATACAAATAATGAATTTATCCTTCTTACAAAAAGATTGATATTTCTCTACAAAAAAAAAGGAAAAAAGTTTTTTTTAATATTACAATTCGACGATAAAATTTGTATCACAATTCATCGAACAATTTTTAAAAATGTGTACAATACATTATTTATCTGAAACAAAATTGTAAGAAATAAAAGCAGATACGCAGTCTAGTCTGTACGAAAGTTCATAAATATGTGTGCATAAATAAATAAATAAGTCTTGTTGAATACACAGAACACAAATTATAATGAGTAAGGCAGATAAATCTCCTTTTTAGTGTGTAATAAAGTAGAAGAGAATCTCATCACAAAGAATCTTGTTAAATTCCAAAATACAAGTCTGACAGAAAAACTGTTTGTACTTGCATCAATTAAAGAATCAGACTCAATCGAACAAGTGCCCATCTGCTAATAAAGAAAAGACTGGATTGAATTATATACGCCAAACAGATTGATGCATAGTAGTAAATAACATATGCTCAAGATAGCAGTCCATAAAGAATTATTCAGTTAGTCAAAAGCAAACGCGAAAATATAAGCTTCGTGAATTAGATATATTATTATTTAGTGAGCAATTATCGTATTTTCTCATTTAAATCGATTGTTCGCATCAAAGATATACAGATTATTGCGATGGATTGACTTCTGTTTGATTGCGAAGTGTGAGTAAAAACGAAAAAACAAGATCGCGATACATTACAAATCTAAGAATGTTGCGCTTGTGTTCATTTGACCTGTGTATAAAACTATTCCAAATGATAAGCGTAAACTGACTTGATTTTACTGCGGCGGTCTCTTGTGTAAACCCCAGCCGTGAAAGCATTTCATGAATCTCCTAGATTCCTTACCTTTGGCAGTTAAAAATAACTTACGGAGTTTCTCGGGTTGCTTCACGCGCAAGTGTTGAATATATACCTGGAAAAGAAATTAAATATTGACCAGTTTTACATTATCCTGATTGCTCAAAATTAATTTACTTTGCCATTGAATATTTGTGGCAACATTTTTGCAAGAATCATGACAATGAAGTTTGTATAAATCACCTGAGCCGATTTGTAGGCCAATTTGATTTCAACTTCCGAACAACGAGTGCCTAGCCAGAGAAACACTTGTTCTCCATTATCGAGGATCATTATATCATCATCTGCCAAATCATCCTGCAAAAAATGCAATGTTATCCATCGTTACTCTTTCATCAAAATCGAAAAACTTCTGAACATATTATAAGAAGCTTAATATCAATATTTTTATATTTATTATCAATATTTTTATATTTTTTATAGAAATTTATTTAACAAAAACATTGAAAAACTTCTGAACATATTATAAGAAACTTAATATTAATATTTTTATATTTATTATCAATATTTTTATATTTTTTATAGAAATTTACTTGACAAAAATCGGTGCACTTTTCGCTGATGGTGAAGTATCCTTTCTCATTAGAACATCTAAATAGTCTTGTATAATTCATATACTCCGCATCAGTGTCATATGGTTTCTTTCCTCCAAGTGCTACCCAGAAGAAATTGTCTGGCTCCTCGCCTTCGTTTAACACTTGCAGGCTTATCCAAGGCTGTAATATAGTATTTATTGTCGATATAAAACGATATACAAAAATATATTTTATATACATAAGGGAAACAAGAGATATTCTTTTTTGGAATATATTTGGAATTCTAAATATTTTGACAGACATTTACTTATATAATTCATCTCACGTAAGTTTACAAGTTTTAAATCAGGATCTAAATACAAAAGATTTATAACTTACATTATTGAACATTTCCTCTGCAATTTCTCCGATCAAACGAGCATCTTCGGGATCAGCTTTCGATCCAATCCACGCATACACAATACCAGTTCCTTCATCGGAATTGTTGAATGGCACATTTAAGAGATAACTATAAAAAAATATGCATATATATATATATATATATATATATATATATATATATGTATGTATGCATATTTTTTATAGTTATTTCTTAATATATATACATATATAAAATAGACGGGGAATGTAATCGTGTGTTAGATGTCTCACCAGAACGCAGAATTTAATAATGTTGAATCTGCCGGTATTTGAATAAGCCGAGTACACAAGGCACTACCGTTACTTCGCAGATGATAAAATTCCACTTTGTTACTACCCGCAGATTTCGGCTGTTTACGTTTGCCTTGATGAATGATGAATTTCCGTTTGAAATAACTCATGAACTTTAGATTTTCTTGTTGCTGATGTGTTCTCACAACCTCCAAATTTTCGCCGAACAATGATTTAAATTTCTTTTGCAAACTGAAACAGATAACAGTATAAGATTAGTATTTTATAAGATAAGATTTTTATCTTGTCTTGAGAATATATCTATAATCTTTACCTAAATGTAAATGTTAGCCATCCCATGTTTCCTGCATCTCTGCCTTGCCAAAAATACACCGTGCACTGATAATCGTCTTCGTATTGCTCCTCACCGTCTTCGTTCTCCGTTATATCTAGTGGCTGATTTAATCAAAAGCAAACAAATATTTATCACAAATTTTTTACAGTTTTACTTCAATAAAGTGTAATATATCTACATACCATCCAATACCGACATAAGAAAACATAACAATCTGCACTGTAAAAATGTCCTAGCTCCTCCTCTGGCAGACGTACGAATTTTTTTCCCTCTAACACCAACGCTTCCATTCCTTCCAAATCGTCGTTCCACTCTGTCATGAGTTGATGCGCTTCGGTAGCCGACATCAGCGGTTGACGCGGCATAAATAAAGCGGCCAAATCCGCCTGAAAATGACAGAAAAAAATAAATAAAAGTAATAGAAATAAGAGATATTAAAGTAAAAACCAAATATTCTTACAAAATGTACTTGGACGTACTTTTGTTTCCTGTTGCTTAGCCCATTTAGTGAGATCTGCCCCAGTTTTAGCGACAGACTCAGCCGTTCTAGTGAAATCCACAGCGATTACTTCGTCCCATCCAATAAATTTAGACTTGAAGATCTACATAAAAAATATATGCATAAACAATATTTCAGTGAAAAGAGATCGCAAATTGAGATTAAAGGAGTATGTATTTATACCTGGGATTCAGTACCCTCTTGCAATCTTGTTACCATTGCGTACTCCGGCCTTTCTATCATATTAAACAATTCTTGAGATAACTTTACAGCAGCGGCGCGCACTAATCTCGTTGATTTTTTACCAAACCTATAATTATATGTGTAATTAATTAATCAACATATGTTTTAAGTTTAATTTAAATAAATTCTTCATACTTACCAAACATATACATCCAAATAGCAATCTAATATATACACATTGCGATTATTTAGCAAGGTATTTGTTAATTTTCCATGAGGAACTTCGACCTGCGGTAATTCCAGATAACCCATTCCGAGTTGAACTTGATACAATCTAGGTGCAAGAGGCACAAAATCTGGATCTACGTGTTCCTATTGTAAAAACAAGCGAAATTATTACAATAATAAAAGAAATAATTATGTATGAAATATAATTATATAAGAAATAATTATATATACGAGCAAATTAGATAAAACTTTAAATTTTTTCTTATAATTGTAAACTTGTTTTTATTGTGTTCAGTTATTAAAAAAAGGAGCTTACAATAATTTGCAGATCTTTCCGTTCATCCTCTTCCACGCCTAAATGCAGCAGAAAATCTTTCGATTCGGTATTCATAACCTCCGTTATAATCTCGGCTTTATTTTTCCGTTCGTTCTTATTAATTTTCTCCGCCATCAGTCGCGCCTTGGATTTTAGCGTGCTTTTTGCTTTCTTTCCATACCATATGAATATCTTATTTCCTGTGTCCAGAACAAACACATAACCAGAATCCAGAGATTCAATACAGACTGGAACTGGTTCCAAATGTATAGACGCTCCTGCCGCGTGTACTCTGTATAGACGAGTAACTGCCGGCTGGAAAAGTTATAATCCTGAGGTAATTTCAACTCTCTTCGGAAATTTAATCATGGCATATATATAAGAAAGAATTAGAGCCTCACTGTATCTTCCACCGTATAAAAACCGGATGACGTTCGCCCGCCTTCGATGTATGTGATACCCGAATCGAATAGCATTAAAAATTCATCCGATTCATCTCCCTGTTCCTCTCTGATCGTCCGACATTGTGCGCCCAAGTAGTTTCTCAAATTTACAGCATGGATCGCCGCACACGCTCTCTTATCCAACTGCGGGTATAAAATTATAATAAAATTAATCGTGCGTGATCTGTGTGAAATAATTCTTAGCATCCTTAGCTCTTTTTTTTTATATATTGGTTTGAAAATACACATACCGTTGCCTTTTCTCCAATCCAGAAATAGATCGCCCAGGTCAACGATCCACCCTCGTCCATCCCGGTTTTCAAGATGATGTAACAATCGCCTTCGTAAAACTTGCCGTGCGCCACCTCTTCGATCTCGTTTGGCAGAAAGTTTTCTATCTCCCAGATCGATAGCCCGGGTATTTGACCAGCATCCTCATCAAAAAATTCGGAGTAGTCCAGCGGTGGTTTCTCTAAAGCTTCGTCCCATCGCTTGGGTCTGAAAAGTTAATTGTTTGACTCTGTATGACGCTGAAGTGTAACAGAAATTTATACTGAAAAACTTTGCTACAATCTAAAATTTACAGATTCTACTTACTTTAGAGATTCTGCTTTCGATTCCTCACATTCTTTATCCTTATTCTTCTCCTTTGCTATGTCTTTCATGCCCTGAAAATAATCATAGTTGCATCGTTTCTTTGTGTAAACTCTACTATACCAATTAATGAAATAATGGTATACCTTAAGTATCTTGGCTTGATCTTGATCAGCCTCTTCCTGATCTCTCCTTCTTCTCAATCTCATTTTACGTGCGATTGGATCTTTACTGTCTAAAATCGAAAACATACAAAATCGTGAAACAAAACGCATATCAGATTTGTTTATTTTACTTTATCAAATTGAAGCATGTGTTTGATGATCATAATACGTACTAGCAGCTTGAACTGGAACTGGTACATTGGCACCAGCAAGACGCAACTGATGTTGCAACGAGAAGTCGATATTATAAAATTCGATGCCTGAGCCCCTTTGTACTTCTGTCGGTTTTGGTGGCATCACTAAATTAGGATTGTCTCGCAAATCCAACTGTTCTAGATCGGTAAGAAGATGAATGGCGTCTGGTACAGTGATCAATCGGTTTGATGTTAATATTAATTGCTTTAATGCGCCACATCTAAAAAAAATATATTTCTCTTTACAATATTTTGTTAAAGAAGATCTCTATTCCTCCTACAGTAAAATAAGATAGGAAAAAATAATAAAAAAAGATCCTTACCTGCATAGTCCTTCTGGTATCATTTCTAAATGATTGTTAGCAGCAGAGAATACTTGCAGGGACGATAATTTTCCTATTCCAGAAGGTATACCCTCAAAATCTAATTCATTATCGTTTAAATACAATCTTCTTAATGTGAAAATCTTGCACAGAGAAGCTGGTATTGCACTTAATTTATTTCGTGACACATTCAGAGTTTCTAATTTCATCCAAAGTTCTGAAAGGTATGTAAATCTTGTTATTCTATTCAATTACATGGATAAGATAATTGTAAAGCAATCTACTCACCGATCGCTGTTGATAGTTCCATTATCTGATTGTCACTAAGATTTAAACGACGTAAATTCGATAAAGAATAAAGTGCATCAGGCACTCGGGGTAAATTATTTTGCGACAAATCGAGTTCTTGCAAATTAGTTAAAGTTTCTAGACTAGAAGGTATATTACTCAATGTTCGTTGTGTGTTCCGCATTTGTAATGTCGTTAAATTCATCAATGATGGCAGTTGTCTGAAATAATTTAAAATAAAGAATTCTTTCTAAAAGAAATATTCTAAAGATTGATACAAGCAACATTCCTACCTTAATTGGAAATGACCCAAGGGATTATGATTCAGATTTAAAGTCTGTAGATTAGCCAAACGTCGAGTCTGTGGTGGCACTGTTTCTAATTTATTGTGACTAAGATCCAAGAATAATAAGTCTGTCAAGTGGATAAACAATGTATTTGGTATAGTCTCGATACTGAAAGAATAAAAATAATGTCAGAATTTTCTCAATATCTCTCCGTATAAATGTGATTATAATATTATATTTAGTTGATATATATACATACTGATTATGGCTTAAGTTAAGATTGAGTAAGGAACGTGCTCTCTCTAGGCCTTCAGGTACCTCCTTCAAATTATTGTGACTTAAATCTAACGTTGTCAATTCCTCTAAGTGAAATAATTCTGCTGGGATACCGCTAGATTTTATATTATTATGCCTTATGTTCAATGTCCTGAGACACCCCAATTCTGTCAATTCTCCATACAAGCGTTCCAACTTGTTTTTGACAAGTGACAGATGTTCCTGATAGATGATTAAATCACTGTATCAAAGTGCTTTTAACCATTTAAATAATACTATAAATTGTCTTTAAGAAATTCATATGAAAAATAATTATATATATATATATATATATATATATTTTTTTTAATAGAATAATAATAATAATAGTGATATATTAAAATATACTACTAATACTACTATTATTGATACTACTTTATAAATGCTGCTTTACCAATTTCAACAATTTGCCCATCTCCTCTGGAATCTCTGTCAAATTTGTTTTGTCTAATTTCAACCATTGTATTCCAGTCATAAGACGCACGGATTCAGGAAATTTGTCATCCTAAAAATATTAAAATGAGCTTTATTATAGCTAGCTGCTATTCATATAACTGGTTCTAAGCTTTGCCATGCTCAAACATTGAGATAAAAAAAAATAGCTTATCATTCAGTTATTAAAAAAATCTTTTTTTTTATATATTGAGATAACGCATCACACTTTTACTTGTACATCAAGATTATTCCTACTGTTAAATTAACAGAGTTACAAATAAATATATGAAAATTTAAAAAAAATATAAAACAAGAGAGAAAAACACAGCGATTCAATTAAAGATATATCTGACTAGACACTCTCTTTAGAGTCTCTCTCTTTGAGGTTAATCCCCCGTTAAATCCCCCGCGTACTCACGCCGAAGTCGTTGCTGCTAAAGTCCACGCCTCGCACGAACGGCAACACGCCGGTGTTCGCCATCGCGCCGGGTGGTTGCTGCACGACGACGACGACGTGCGTGCGTGCTCCAAGATACGAAGTACTCGGTGGTATTCCCCGCTAAATATCGGTATCGCGATTCGCGATGCGCTGCCGCGTCCATCCGATCAGGATGTCTCCGTCGTGCCGATCTTATCGCGCCATGTGGGCGCACGATAATAACCGCCGAGCTCCCTCGCTTCGCTTCAACTGTCGCATCTGGGTCCAGCGTCTCGCCCCGTCACCGGATTCCCGGATCGGGCGCGCATCACGACGAAAGAACGACGATGACAGGATATTCGAAGGTGGACATCATCCGCCGATTTTGCGGACGGTCGCGAGCAATGTGTGTGGCGCTCTATTTATTTCTTTAATTGCTATTAAAATACATATATGCAATTAATACATTTGCTAAATATAATAAATTATGAATTTAATACATTTATTATTACACATTGCTCTGTTATCTTATAGGTTACTTATTTTAGCTAAATGGAAGCAGAGCATCATCTCTGATCTGATTCTCATTTTATATTTTTGCTTTTATATTTTATATTTCGGATAAACCAGACGCGGATATAATTCTGTTGTAAATATATTAAGGTATATAATATATCAATGATAAATAACAGAATTTTAAAATTTACTTAAATATAAATACACATATATAAATTATCCTTAATTAGCGAATCATACATATAAGTTGTGTATATATAATCGCTTTATGTAAATTCGCTTTTCCCACGGAAATGATCTATGCAGCGCTTAGTTCATGTAAAAAAAAAAAAAAAAAAAAAAACCGTGTCACGTATCGTTATCAGGATTAATTCATATCGCTCTACACAGGTGTTCTCAAAGCGATATATATATATTTAATTTCATATAAAATTAAATAAATAAATCAGTCAAACGCGAAAAGAAATTTTTCAAGCACCGCATTCGAAAACGCGCTAAAAGGATTCTTGTTAAATAATTACAAACAAGCGCGATATCCACGAAGTGCAATTCTCGATAAAATATCCGCCAATTGCAAAAAGGTTTGAGCATCCCTGTTCATCGCGAGCGTTACGCAACTACGGATTTTTTTTTTCTAGTTCCGCTTTAATTCTCACCTTCCGTTTCGGCGCGCGTGAAAAATTCGAGAGATCGTCGTCGACGTCCACGGAGGGAATGGCAGCATGGGCAGTGGTGCGGAGAACCTCGTCTGCAGGTACAAATCGTCCGGTTCGCCCTTTCGCTTCAGCATTTAGCTTCGTATTGCGCGCGCGAATCTGAAACTTGAATCGCGTTGTACCTTTGACGTTGTACCGGCTCGGAGCGCGCGCGCGCGCACGAGAGCACGCGAGGCACGCGAGAGAGAGTGAGAGAGAGAGAGAGAGAGAAAGAGAGAGAGTGAGAGAGAGAAAGAAAGAGTGCGTGCGTGCACCGCTCTGGGTCGTGAACGTGCTGTCGACGCCGTGTGCGGGATCCTCGATCCTCGGCCGCGTTATTCTTGAAACACATCTGGCGAACAAGGCACGTTCACGCTCACCATCGTGTATATATGGCTTCAGTTGAGGAGCTGGATCATCAGGTCGATAGCGGTATGGGCAGCAGCGACGTGCGCTCCCCGGAGGTGAAGTCGCTCCTCCCCGACGACGAGGACGACGACGAGGAGGTATAAGGCAACAACGCGTCTTTATATGAGGGGGGAAAGAAAGATGATAAACTTGTAAGATAATCGTACATCGAGATGTGTGACTTATGCGTGTTTTGTCCTTAACGTTTGTAAAATAGAGGATGTAAAAGATAGTAGGATGTATCTTCGGGGATACATGTATAATTTCATGTGATGCATTATTAAGATATGTAGTATCAAAGATTAACACGCAAGGTATCGTTTAATAATGAAAGAAAACCTCAGCTTTTCTCTCTTCTCGACATCATGCATGGGAGGATGCATAATTTATGTACACATGCTTCTCTTTTCAACTATTCAAAATTGGAGTTTGCGAGACGTTTATAGATGTACATTTACCTTATGAGTATAGCACTTTTGAGATTTGATCAATTGATGAAATATTTTCCATAATTTTTCTAAGGATGAAAGCTTAACGGAGAGATTATTAGGACTTACTGAAATGTTTCCTGAACCAGTACGCAACTTTGGATATAATGTTGGGACCTGCCTATACACATGTATTAAAGGTAACATTACTTTCTTCCAAGATATACATATCTTTTTAAATATATGACAAAATTGTATAAAATGAGGAATACAATTTCATATGTGTTTGTGTAAATATATTTTCACAGGTTTATATGCATATTCGTGTTCTGCCACATGGCTGGTCTTCAGTTCGTCCACTATTCTCTTCGCGCCGATTATTTTTGAGATGGAGCGTGCACAAATGGAAGACCTACAACGTACGCAACAGAAACAAGTTCTCCTAGGCCCTAACACAGCTTTGTCCGGCGTCAACACCTCGGGTCTTCCAATGGCACCGCCTGTTCAACGATAGGCTATCACATGTTCACACACTTACACATGGATATAAAGACACATATAGAAATATCCAAATCAGGAAATGTATTAATTGAGTCTCCTACTCAATTACTTATTAGTGTAACTTGTTCATTACGAGATTTTACACAAAATCGTGAATGTAGCGAACGATTTCTATCGAACGTGGACTCATATAAATCAAGTATGTGTAATTATACACAATCAGAATAATTCTTGCAAAATGCCCTGTACCTCTTGCACGAGGTAAAATTCGAAATAATATAAATTTGAATTGCTCAATATAATAAATTAACAAAATTAATACGGCATGCATCTCTCGGTCTAGTCCATCCTCTGTCTCTATATTTACACACATATACAAATCATTGTTCCTTGTAATTTTTACTAAGAAACAACGTACTGTGGTGTCGTGCGGCATTTTATTCGCTGTGAATAAACGATGAGAGAAATTGAATAAGCAATTATTTATACATAATAATAGTTATTACACAATCTCTCTGTTGCTGGGAAACACGGTGGTTATTGCGTGTTATTATCTTTAATATATCTTGCCTGTTATATTGTAATTTCGAGAAAAGAAATAAAAGGCATAGTGAAATAGTCTTTAATATTGTTCGACTTATTGTTTAACTTTCTGCGTAACATTATGTAAAAAGTTGTCAAGTAATAAATGCAACGACAGCCCTGTATAGCATATGTATAGTTAATTCTTATAATTTCTATTTGGGAAATATTATAAGAATTGCAAAAATTTCCAATATATAAAAGTATTAAAAGATATTCAACATAGTTTCATAAAGAATCATATAAAATAATATATTGCAAAATCTTATTTTGTATATCATAAAGAATAATTTTCTAATGTAATTAAATCATCAATAGTATTATTGTATATTATTATCCAGAATAGATATTGCAATACTAAAGTATATATTATTTCAAAATGATAGATTTAATGTTTGTTCAAGATTATTCAAGAAAATTTTGTATAAATAACACATCGTCTTTAATCATATGACGTCAAATTCCGTGGACGTATGTGTGAAACATCTCACACACACATGACATGTGGATCAGTTTGAAATTTTAGGTTAGAAATTAGACTGGATTAGAGCAACATCAGCAAAGATGAATCAACCTAACATCGAGAAATTGGTAAACAAATTGAGATACAATGTCAAGCCACGTCGGAAGCTGCGACAGCCCGATGGTCCAGAGGGACGTCTTTTTAAAATCCGAAAAACTCTGACGGCATTGATTAAATACGAACGACTCGAGTTGAATTATCCGAGAGGCGATGAGACCAGAGGTTACGTCGACCAGGTACATTGCTTTCTAATTATTATTTATTTCATATATTTATTTCAGCGTTACTCTCTAAAAAAAAAAAAAAAAAACAGCAATTTATTATTACGACATAAATATAAAGATATGTTTCTTTTCAATTTAGTTTTAAGAAGATAATTATTATATTAACAATTCTTCGGGGGAATATTGCGGAATATATACCGTATTTAATAATATAGCTAGCACTTTTAATTTTGCATATCTAGTAGCGGAATTTTCATAACGGCATCATTTTGCAGTTAATATTCGAAGCAATACGCCACGGGCCTACGCACAAGGAAACAATGGATATGGCAAATTTCTGGATAATTGAGAAACAACTGGTGCACAAGCTGTTCAAAGTTCTTGTGCCGAGGTATCAAAATTATACCACATCGTTTACAAAACTTCACAAGGCACCAAATATATATCCTATAGGTCACTATAACAGAGCAATTTTAGAACTTAGAGGTAGGTCTTACAAAGAAATTCTTTAACAAACCACACAAAAGATTCATTTACTTATGTGATTCGTCGTTTTTCAGGTAATATATACCCAAGCGTAGAGCAATATAATACGCATGAACGAAATTTACTTCACAACTTACTGCTTGATGCGGCAAAGAAAGAATACAGGATGGAAAAATACAAAGAAATTGCAGATAATATAAAGCAATAGAAGCAGAGGACAATGAGGCTTTAAAGAATTCTCTTGTACAGTAGGTTAATTGTTTAAGATTTTATCATTAAAATATACATATAAAATAATATCATTTGTATAACAGATCAATTTTCTTTCCTTACTTTTTATATGCAAAAGAATTTAATGGATAATGTTCTTTGAATTCTTCTAGATGTTTTTCCATTAGATTCATTTGTTTTCTGAAATATATCAAGTATTTGAAAAGTATTGAAAGTGATATCAACAATTCAATTAATATATCTATATAATTAATATATCTAAATAAGCTAATGTAATACCTGATATGATCAGGAATTTCCTTGTAGACATCCGTAAACAATTCCTTCCAATGTGGCTTAGACTTCTTTTCTGCTTCGCTAAAGACATGAAGAATTTCCTTCTTAATAGAATTTATTAATTCTTGCTCCCTTTCTTGACACCATAATCCAAGCGACTCTAGATAGAAACGGAACTTTGCAAGTGGCGTGTGAATGTTCCATTGAGCGATCTCGTGGGCCGATCGATAAGCCGTAGAATCATCCGATGTGCTGTGATGTCCGAGCCTAGAAAATTTTTTACAATGCGGAATTTTATTAATCATAAAAATTTTACTTCAGGAAATATTTCTCCTTTCTAGCAAGTGAAGAAAAAAGAGTACGAAATTTTATATCAAATTATAATGAAGAAAATATATATTTCTCTCTCACCTGTAAGTCATGGCTTCTATCAAAACGGGTTTCTGTTGCTTTATACAGAAGTCCCGAGCAGTTTTTGTGGCATAGTACATCGCGAGCACATCGTTACCGTCCACTCTGATTGTGTCAATTCCATAAGATGGGCCCTTAGCTGCGATACCATCTCCTTTAAGTTGTTCGAAGACTGGTGTGGAAATGGCATATCCATTATTTCGACTAAAATATTATTTCACAGTTAAAATATTCTTATTTCATTACATTTCATAAAAGGAGACTAAATCATTAAAAAGTTACCAGATGAAAACGATGGGACATGATAGAATAGCTGCGAAATTGAACGCTGCATGAGCATCGCCCTCGCTCGCCGCACCCTCGCCGAAGTAACAAGCTACACATGCATTCCTTTTATCCAATTTAAAGGCATAGGCAGCTCCCGCAGCTGTGGAAGTAAAAATTTCTATTTTAGATTATCTCGTGTGAGCAGCATTATCAGTGCTATTTTGCAAATTTATTAATATTATTAAAATATATGCTATATACTATATATGCATACCCTTCTAATTTACAAAATAGCAATTCAGCTGAATTTCATTTGAAGTTTTTATTTTAGATAAAATCTGTATAAGAACGATATATATAATTAAATATGTAATTACCTTGTGGTAGTTGGGTTGCCAATGGAGATGATATAGTAACGAAATTGAATTCTTTGGAACCATAGTGCACCGGCATTTGCTTGCCTTTGCCCTCATCCTCGCAGTTGCCGTAACATTGATTCATAAACTTCAATAATGGGTATCCACGGTGCAGTAAGACGCCTGTTACATCATATATAATAACTTAGTTGTGTATATATATATAACAAATGGATAATACACAGTGCAATTTCTCACCGGCTTCACGGTATTGCGCGTAAATCATATCTTCTAGGGTCAAAGCGGCAGCGGAGCCGATCTGCACAGCCTCTTCGCCAGTGTTTGTCATGTAAAATGAGATGCGACCTTGCCTTTGCGACTCGTATAGGATTTTATCCATTGTGCTTATGGTCATCATGTCGCAGTACATTTTCAGCAGATATGTCTCGCTTAGCTGTACAAGGATATAACATTCAGTTTTATATTTTGACACATTGTCTATTTTAATATAAAATTATGTTTGTGGTCAGTACTCACTAAACTTAACATTAGATCTAGTGACTCTATATTGCATATTTCACATTTTTTAAAATTTTATATATACCAAATAAATTAATATATGTGATTATGAGACAAAACGACATATTTATGATTAATTGTGAGTCTATATGTCTATAAATTTATATTATATCTTATATTTTATTTAAACTATTCTTCTCTCTAATCAAACCTTTTCATCTTTGGGTAATTCAGCCTTCCGTGAAGGCTCCAAAATCCTGTATATTGGAATAGATTCATAACTTTCTTTATTGACAAACTGAATATTATTGGTAAAAGCACTGTTAATTCCCAGGAATTGCGGTTCGTTCGTCGTAGTGCTGTATTGTTTCACCTAAAATAATTATAAAAGTTCAATGAAGAAACACGAATAAGATGTTTATTATAATATTCTAAAAGATTAGAGATATTTATTCATATACAGCTTTATGTTATTTATACAAAATCTTAAAAAAAAATAAAGAAATTAAAGCTAAATAAAGAATATGGATATGTAATTAAGTTATTTAAACAAAATTAGACAGAAAAGCGCAAATTTTTACTCAAATATTATTCTAGAACAATAAAAAAATAATTATAAAATAATATGTGATCAAGATATTATAGAATGACCACAATGTTTGATATAGAATGTTCGTTATAAGCATATGTATGTTAATTACACTTTAATGAAAGTTTATTAATACAATAAAATAAGGAATTCTTTATGTTATATATATATACGATACCTGCAACAGAGCGCGTTGAAAGCGCGAAATTCCTCGGAGCAGATTCTTCGCGATCATCTCGTATCACACGTTCGAGTCTTTTCTGTAATTATTTGACGCGTACATGTAGGCCGATAAGGCACTGATAACGCATTGTAACGCACATACACATGCGTGAAATCATGCGAGGAAACGTAAACCGTAAACACGTGCATTAGCATTATATGTGACGAGACGGGAATTAACCTCTAATTTGTGACAGTTTATATCTTTTACTTTTAATTAAACTGTGGAAATATGCTTATTTTATTTTAGTGCAAAATAGTGCTGTTACTGATCTAATATATCAATAATGGATGCAAGTACAATGGATCTATACGAGATGCTTGGTGTGGAGCATCAAGCACCACTTGCAGAGGTAATTTGCGTTTATTTAAAAATATTTATACATGTTTTGTAGTGGAGTAAAACTTTCTATTAAATATAAAATAATATTATATTAAATTGCAGTGTAATATATATTTATATTAGTAGTTTCTTATATTTATCAATAGTATTATATTAAATTATATATAATTACTTATTCACATTTTCAGATTAAAAAGGCGTATCGCAAGAAAGCTTTAACTTGCCATCCTGACAAAAATCCCGATAATCCGAGAGCAGCGGAATTATTTCACGAACTCTCAAGAGCACTAGAAATATTAACAGATACAAAAGCTAGAGTAAGTAACATTTTTTCAAAGTTTATTAGTGTCATCTTCATTAAATGCATCTCTTCTTAGACTTTCAGAAAGTCTCATAACTAGTCTAATTTATTAAAATGTATTATCATAAAACAAGGCAGCATACGATAAAGTTGTCGCTGCCAGAAAACAGGCAAAGGAACGCGTTAGAGAATTTGATGCTAAGAGGAGAAAATTGAAGGAAGATTTGGAGGCACGCGAGGAAGCTTACAAGAGGTCATTAGATCCTACATATAACACGAAATCCGACGAGGAACGATTGAAAGTATGCAATCAACTTCTTTAATGTTATTATAATATTTTTTAGATTATTATAGTACTCCACATCTGTAAAATATATAATTCTTTAGGCTGAAATAGAAAGATTACAAAAGGAAGGATCCAAACAAGTCGAGGAAGAGGTAGCCTTTGTACAAAGACAAATTTGGGAGCAGCTTCATGGTTTATCAAAGAATTCAAAATCTAACATAGAAGATTTTAGAATCAAAATTAGGTGGAAGGCACAAGAAGGCGACCCAACAAATGGTGGATATAACTATGATAATCTACATAAAATGTTTTCAAAAGTAATTATTAATCCTTCAGTTTCAAAGCTAGTTATAGCTTTCGAGTATTCTTATTTTCTATTTTTCTGCAGTATGGAGACATAACAGCTCTTGTTATATCATCTGCAAAAAAAGGCAGAGCAATGGTTGAATTTGGAGATAAAAGTGCAGCAGTAAGCAAAATGCTTTACAATGGAACAATCATGTCATATAATTTTATAACAAAATTCTTTAACAAAATATTCGTTTCAGGAGACAGCCCTTTTAGTAGAGATTGGATTAGTCGAGAATCCACTAACACTTCGTGGTCTATGGGATGCACGGAATCGTTCAAGTGCTGCTACAAATAGTACAAATTCTAACATTGGAAAACCGTCTCCTAAAAATACACATTTGAAAAGTAAAATAAGCACATCCCTCAGCTTTGCTTCTGCACCCGATATATTTGTATGTATTACTTTAATTCACTGTAACAAAATTAAAATTATTGTTGTAATGTTATCATAATCTTATTATGTAATATTTTTACATTATATAGGCACAGCAGGCAAGAATGTCAGATGGAGAGTTTGAAAGTTCTGTATTATCTAATTTAAGAAGAGCAGAGGAACGCAAACGGCTCCTGGAAGAATTGAAGGCGCAGGAAGAAACTTAATCTCAGTATTAAATCACACATTAAAGACAATCAAGGTCAATTTTGCTCGCCAACTTGGCGAGCATGCTCGACTGCTGCTTCCGACTCCCAACCATACATGCGAGTTCTGGAATGTGGATTGCCATGGTACACTGTCAGATACGGCATCATTTTATCTAATATCCGAGGATCCTGCGTGATAGTACGATGTCTTAGTTTTTCACATGCATATAGATTGCATCATGTGACATCATGCTTTGAATTTACCAGCGTGGTAGTAGCTTGAGCGTCCAAATAAAGAGATCTACCCTCCGTTGGACCCTTTTTATATTCGTCCGTGATAGGAGCTACAATGTATAAATAATCGCTATTAAATATCACACTTGACATATATAAATATGATTAAATATTGCATTGATTTTGGTACCCGAACTTACATTCATACTCGGCGACGTCTGATAAGTGCTGATCGCACGTGTGCAAATAGCGATCTTTCACGCGATGCAGTGCGGATATCAAATACCTCGTCGATCAAAACATTCTAATAGTTGCCTGAAATTATTCTCATGAGGAATCATGCATTCCACGAACTCGCATGTTCTAACCTCGCGTTCTAACCAGCACCGTGCTACACTCCACACTATCAAACTATCAACAATAGAGAATGACACAAGCAAGCGAAAGAGAGTGACGTACGAATGGTATACACATATACATATGTATAATTAAATTAATAAATATTTATTCATTAAATTTATTATAAAGATGTATACACAATATGAGAAAATGAAACATTTTAATTTTGCTCTTGCAATATTCTACTATTTCAGAGATTGGGAATAAAACATTGTCCTTTTTAATGTCAGCAATGGAAAGAATAATATCACCCAATTCCCGAACAATTCGCAAGTGTATGTATCTCACTTCTGTGTTATTTGTATTCTGACCTACTATATAATTCTTTACTTTAGAGAAAGACCAGTTAATTGGTTTTTTTATAAATATATCAATTGACCATGCTGTTCATGTTTCGCATGGTTCTTGTAAAAAATCAGTCTCTTGAATTATTTAATTATTTCTGGAAAAATTTAATAAAATATATATATTAAGATATGATAACATTAAAGAGCGTACATCAAATTAAATAATATATCTGCTTTATATAGACAATAACACATATACACAAATAATTATCTTTATTATAATAAAGACAATCATTGACTAATAATAACTAAAGTAGAAATATTTAATTAATTTACTGCATATTATATTTAATAGACTATAATACCTGAGAAGCTCTTCAATCATAGTAACCAGACAAAGAAGTGTGCAACCTCTTCTTTTAAAAGCTTCATTTAAATCGATGATAGAAAAACTGCATTGCATAGTATATTTCAGCCATTCATATATCAAATTATGCCAGAATTTGTATTGAGAAGTCCAATCTTGTGGATTAGCTGATTTACTACGAAACGGTGAAAACAATGCACTCATTCTCTCTTCTTGATTCCAACATTCTCGTAGTTTTTCTGCTGGTAGCAGATTGCCACTGGTGTTTTTATTGACCATCTTATTGTCAATGCTGATTTCGTTCATGAAGTCAATTATATAAAATCTCTTATAGTCTGCTTCTCAAGTTAAGTTATAAATATTGCTTGGTTAAAATAAAGGCGTTTTATCTTCGCATATGCAAATCTTTTTTCAGCTTACTTTTCATTTTCATTGAACTGACCCTAAATGGCGAGATTTGTACTACAAATAAACAAAAATATACAATTATAGCTAAAAAAAGAAATGTATCTCGGGTATAAATTTATTCATATAATTTCTTAGATACATTAGGGCAAAATTGAGCACATAATATTAATTAATACACAGCATTATGTTATGGTTGATAAGATGTTTTTTATTGATTTAAATTTGTATTGCAGGAATCTATACTTTCGTACAGCATTCCTTCTTACGCAAGGAATATTTCCAGTATTTGTATTGGAAGGAAAGGCTCCCACTCTAAAACATAAAACTATTGCACGAAGAAATGATGTTCGTAATGGATTTCAGGAAAGACAGAAAGCTGCTAAGAAAGGAGGGAGGACACAGTTTAATCGAGTTTTAAATGAATGTAGAGAAATGTTGAAATTCATGGATATCGCTTGTGTACATACAGAGCCATGGTGAAGCAGAAGCTATGTGTGCATATTTAAATGAGCATGGGGTACATTTATAACTTAATTTTCTTTGATAAACAAATTACTGATTACCTTAATTATAAAGAAGAAATATATTTTTAGCTTGTAGATGGATGTATAAGTCAAGACAGTGATTGCTTCTTATATGGCGCAAAAATAGTATACAGAAACTTTTGTACAAGTGGCTTTTGTTATGACTAATCAATTTTAATTGCTATCACGATTTGCGGAATGTTGCCGTGCTTCGACTATTGTATTTAAAGACACAATATATTATCACGAAACTCTAATGAATCCACTCCAATGTATTTATTTTTTCTAGTGAGAAATATATATTAATAGTAAAAATATCTCTAATATTAATGCTTAACTTTACTAAGCTCGTCGGGTGTGAAACGCAGTACTGTTGAAATAGCATTTAACATGTGCCGTTTACTGGATGCATCATTTGTCGTTAAGTAATTTATGAATACATTCTTCAAGTATTCTAAATTGGCACCTTCTCTCGACTTGCATGCTTCCAGCCTGCAATACAAATTTTTTTAAAGTTGTATTTGTGAGTATAAAGTAATACATATTGTAAATTGATATTTTTACGGCATATTTTGTTTTTTTAGTATTGTGTAATGATTACCTAATGATATGCGCTTTCAAAGATTTAGTCTCCTCCTGTTGTTGCTCTTTCATATGGAGTATTTCTCTCTGCTGTTCTCTAAACGATGCTTCCAATTCCAAAACCTTTTTCCTCGAGGACGACACTTGCACCTCTTTCCTGGCCAATTCCTGAGTGTAATGCAGTATCGGAGTACTGTCATTTGTCAGTAATCCTGTTACCAAATCGGTAACTGGTTCGACGGTATTCTCGTATCTGTTTAAATGTGTCTTAGTTTCCGTCGCAGCAGCAGTCTCCTTGTTAGGTAGTAATGCACGAAATGACGCTTTTAGAGTCAATATTTCCTTATCTTTTTCCTCTACGAGAGCCATAGACCTCTCTCTTTGTCGGAGTAATTGTTGTTCCAGGATAGATATTCTATTACGATATTCAATGTCTTTTTGATGCAATGTATGCTCCAGTTTTGAACGTTCTTCTTGAAGCAACTAAAAAAGTATACAACGTGATTCATTATTATTCTAATTTAAAAATGATTAAATATATGGATAACTTTGTCAAGGAATAAATTTGAATTTTTAAGTTAACTGTTACTGTAAGATATTTACTTTTTGTTGATGATCCAATTGCTCTTGCAAACTTCTTTCTTTATTTAACATTTCGTTGCTAATCATACGTATTCTTTCCTCTAAATTACTACTGTGCACTTTGAGGAGATTTAATTGAGTCTTATCATGATCTTTATCATGTGTTAGAGATAGATTCTGTCTTTGTTGAGCACCACGAATAATATTAGACGACATGTTATATTTGTACATCATTTGATGCTTGTAATCTTCAAATTCTTGTAAAAGCGCGTCGTACTTCTCCTTGTAATCACGATGTTCATCCCGCAGATCTAAACTATTCAGCAATGCTAAAAATAAAACGCGTAATTAAATTATTTACTTAAATTTTTTAATCTTATTTTATCGTCAATATATTAATAGCATTTACATTTTACATAGGTTGAATCTTTCTTCTGATTGTCGAGATCCAGCAAGTGAGTAAACATAGCCTTTATCTTGGAAATAATTTCCTCTGGCTGATTATTCGACATTACGGCGTCATTGTGCTCAGTGTTCTGCAAAACAGCTAACTGGTCTTTCAATTTTTGAATGGCTAATTGATCCTGTTGTCTCAATCTGTCGTAGCTTCCAACAATCTCGGAGAGTTCAGCTAATCGAGCCTCTAAACAGGCCACTCTCGCTTCGTGTATCATTGCCGATCCTTTTGCTTGTTGCTCTGCAGTGGTGGCTCTTTTTTGCTCCTATGTCAAAACGTATTGACTGTTATATCTGGCGATTAAATATATAACGCGCTAAATAAGATTTCATGATGGGATTATCTTTTTACTTCACGAATCGCATTCAAATGTTGCTTCTTCATCATGGCCATCTCGGCTTGTAGGGAAAGAAGAAGCGGCGGCGTTTCCTTCGCCGCTTCTTCAGCCTGTTTAAGTTTGTTCTTGGTGATCTCTAGCTCGACTTCGAGAATCTTACATTGTGTCTTATTTGCGAGATGAGTCTTCAATTGCCCTTCCAATTGTTCTTTGCTGCGTTGCTCGTCGTATAGTAATTTTTGCAGGTCTCTGTAAGAATAAAAATTTCATGCAACTTTTTATCATAGATTAATGTATCGTATGACAATAATTTTCCTCCTTTGCAAGTACCATTCGGATAGTATAATTCTACATAATTACAGAAAGTCAAATCATTAACATACTTTATCTTCTTGACAAAATCGGCATGTTCTTTCTCCCTCTCGTGCCGCTCCATGATTAATTTGCACTTTACGTGTTCGATTTCGGAATGATTGATATTTTGAGCTTTCTTCAGTCTCTCTTTTAGATCTTTAATTACTTTCTCACACTGTAAACATTAATGTTCAGTTGAGCAATCCTGATAATAGATTTCATCAAATTTCTCATCTTACTTCATCGCGTTCGCTTCTTAATTGCTTCTTATCGACTTGAAAATTCGCTTCCATTTTCGACTTTTCCGCTGATAGAGTGACCAACTGGTTCATTAATACACCCAACTGATTTTTCAACTGCTCTACAGTTTCTGTGTCCTCAGAATCCGTTTGACTTTCACGTGACTAAAAATATAGAGATTGTAAGAATATTAATAACATGACATCATTGATTTTAGAAAAAAATGAAATTATTATACCTGTCGTTGATTGACGAATATATCATTTTTAGGAGTGGATGATTTGTCCACTTTTGGTTTATCTATTTTGAATGTGTCTTCTGCATTTTTTTCATTAGACTCTACAATTTTCTCATCTAAAATAAGTTTTTTTTTTTTTTTTAATAACACAATGTTAAATGATTTTTTAAATGGTGCATTTATGTACTGAAATAAATATACACCTTTTTGATCTTGCCCTTCTGATTTGCTATCCTCGTTTTGTGCAATAGTCTTCTTTTTTTCAGTAGTTGCCATTGTTGATTGTTGAAAAATGCAATTATAACTCACTATCTAGCATCTGGAACTAAATTGCAGGACAAATTTTTATGTAAAATATTATAATTTATCATTTGTGATTCTCATTTTTATCATTCTACTTATGACAAATAACACACAGTATATTAAGAAGTTTTATGAAAAAATATGCTATAAACATTTAATCTATTAATATTAGAAAAGAATCTGAAAGCTGACTTTTTTTTTTTAATTTGAAACAAAAACTAGTTTACAATTATATTATAGGTTAAATAAACACTTATATATTATACTTGATGTATGAGTTTATTGAATCATTTATATGTTATAATATATATGGTGTGCTTAATCATAAATAGATGTCTGATTAAAAGACACTTTCGTCTTCTCTATTGTTGAATCTCTCATCATTAGAAATTGACCTAGCTGGGGATTCTATTTCCAATGTTACTGGCCCACAGTTCTGTATGCAAACTTCCATCATTGTGCCAAACTTACCATCTGCATAAGTTCATCAAAAATAAGTTTTTTTTTTAATTTTTTGATATTTAATTCACACATATATACTCATATAAAATACAAAATAAATTACACATTTGTGTTAAATTATGATTGCATTACCTTTGACTAATTCTGGGATATATTTTCTACGCAGTTCGGCAAGAAAGTTCATATAAAAGGATTCTGAGTTTTGTGCAGGCATAGCTCTATGAAAATCTAACTTATTTCCTTTCAAAACATGATATAATGTAAACTGACTAATACACAATATTTCGTACTTCTTATCTGCTACACTGGCACCCCATTTTTTACCCTTGTTGTCGTCAAAAATTTTGGTATTCAATATTTTTCTCACTCTATGACATAGAAATTTATGTTGAACAATTATATGCACTTGTGTATAAACGCATTGATAATATTATCTTATTACATGTATTCCATATCTACCGCTCCATCACCTTTCTTTATACCAATTAATACACACAGTCCATTTCCAATACTACTAATAACTTCTCCATCAACTGAAAAATTATACTTAGGTCTTATTGTCGTTGAGTGATACCATTACACCCATACAACTAATATATATTAATTTATATCACGTAAATCAGAAATATTTATCAAAAGACTCCTTACAGTACATCATAAATTTCTTCTTGTCATACGAAAAAAACTTATGTAAATCTAAATAATTGAATACATATTGATATACTTTTGGTAGTCTAAAACACATCCAACCTAAAGGGAACTTTACCTGAAACTGAAGCCTTTGATACTCGTTGTATTACTGCTTTCATTTCGTAAATGCTTGAATGCTCAATTTTCACGAGATTCGTAATCGTATGTTATGTCTATGTGATGATGAATATCTTTTTCTCCGAGTGTGCAATTATTGCAGCTGTCAGCTGTAGCAAAGTATGGTAAAGGCAGGGGTTCTCAAAACGTAAATATCATTCCTGGAACGTTATTTTATATATATACTGACTGCGAATTACGTATATATCACAAGAAGTTCAATGGAGAAAACAGAATCGCCAGCAAAGCTAACAATAGTTATACTTCCGCGTCACGTTAATTAAATGTAATTAATTAATACGAATAAATTGTATAAAAATCAATATGCTCGCCACTTACAATTAATTCAAATGCGACCGATTCATTTTTTCGAGCATAAATTAAATCCTCGCATTAGTTTATAACTCGTTCCTCGTGTACAATCATACATTGTACATTGTATAATATCGATACAATCATACAACATCAGCAAATACACAAACACGATCGCGTCAAAGCGGAGGCGCTAAATAGGCTGGTTTGCGGGAGACGCGCTCTAGTGATAACTGGTGATAAAACCATATCGGCGACGACCAATGGCAGGCGAGGAAATTCCATTTCCGCGTATATAACGTACACACGTACGTACGAGCTTCGCTACGGTACTGGCTCCGCTGTTACGTCGAACTTTTACTACGCGAGGATTGTTTACAAGCGCGCGCGGCTTCTCTCGCGCGTTACATCGCGTATACGCGATACTACATATATATATACAGTGGCGTGTGTAAATAATAATCGCGCACGCTCGCCCGTGTGTCGCAATCCGCAGCGGCCGCTCGTCGTCCGTCTCGTCCTCCGTCAATTCCCGCGCGGATCCCGAGGGATGTGCGCGTCGCGACGACGCGTCGTATTCGTCGTCGCGGGCCCCGCGTCGTATACCGTGTGTACACCACCGTGACCCACTTGTTGCGTCTAGGTTATGGCGTTATAAACAAAAATATGCTGCGCAGAATAGACGCGTCCGTCGTCAGTCGCGTCGTAGCGAACGGTCGTTCGTCGTGAGGTTCGTCGCCCCAGCCGGCACCAGGGCATGGAGGCGGGCCCGGGCCTGAGCCTGTTTCAGGGCTCCGATAGCATTCAGCTGAATACGGTGGCACAGAGACTCGAGGAAGAAGAGGAGCAGGAGGATAAGAGGCGACGCGAGGGAGAGGTAACATCGCTCTTTTTTTTTCCCTCCATAGAATTTCGTTATACGAGTTATGTTCTGTGGAGAGAAGATCGCATGTGTAGAAGCTTCCTTATGTAGGATTTCATTTGTGTGCAGAGAAAGAGAAAAGGAGAGAGAGAGAGAGAGAGAGAGAGAGAGAGAGAGAGAAAAGTTTTACAATATATAATTACATTTTGCAAGAGGTGGATAATAATATATCAAAGTCCACGCACTATGTGATGATGTAATAAAATTTTACTGTGGAAGAATTTTTTTTATACACTGTTTTATTCTCTACGCTAGGAAAACAAATACGCACAAAGTCCACTGTGTAGAGTTCTCTTTATCGAGCAATTTTATTATTGTACTCTGGAAGAATAAAATCTGGAAAAGAGTATATTAAATTTTTATTGTATAAGATTCTGCTGCAAGAAATTGACATATTAATGTTCTATATTATGTAAAGAAGAAAAAAGAAACTATATATATAATATCTATTGCATATAGTCTTTTTTTTTTCCTTTGAAGAAGAATTTTGTAACATTATATATGTCCTGTGATAAGAAATGATAAAATTTTATAAAAATATGTACAAATTCTACAATAATTGTTGTTCTTCCAGCTTCAGGCTCTCATGACAACGGCATTCAATGATTTGGAAAATGATGATGATGCCAGTTCTGTCAATAGTAGTCATTATCAAGATGATAATACCAGAGACCTTGATTGCACCAATACAGTAGTCAACTCTGGCCTGGAGTCGGTTACACCAAAAGTTACACCTGCCAAAGGTCAGGTAGCGCAACTGCAGAAGGAATTCAATGTCTATAATCACGTGGAGAATCTGAATAATTATGATAACGATGTGATAACAAATCACATATCCGACTCCGAAACCGGTGGGACCGTGCAGGCTGATTTCGATTTGTACAGACAAACGGGGACGCCGTACAGCAATAATATATTCAACGACAGCAGCAATAGCAACAGCATGCTGGAGACGCCGTACGAATTAACAAAACCACCGACCGGATATTCTCGCAAGTTGCATCCGCAATCGGTCGAGGAGTGCACGTATAACGAGAATTATCCCTATAATTACGAAACACCATCCAATCATTACAATACTCACATACCCAACAAATACTCCAACAACGGTTTTACCGATGTGTATGAAAATAATGTACAAAGTAAGCAGATTCACGAGTTCGGCGGCGGCGACAACGCTACTTCGGATCACATGAATCATTGCTACAAGACTAGTCCAAATGGCAGGTCAATAGATGATGACGTAGCATACAAAACAGCAGAGTATAATAGCAAGGAGCAACTGGAAGTACTGTATAAGGTCAGATTAAGGGAGATCGACCGTTTGACGGATGAGCTGCAACAATTACAAACGGAAAAAGAAAATGAAAAGACCCAAATGACCAGAAAATTGATGTTGTTGCAAGCGGAAATCGATAGAATTAATATCTCCAGGACTCAAGCGCAGCATGCACTTGGTAAGAATGAAGGAAGCTATATAATCATTTGGAACCTTGAACAAAAAGTATTAGTATTAATGATATTATCAAACACATATAATTAAAGTAATCTTATTTATCTTGCCTGTTTAACAATATAAAATCAGACTAAACTAATTTTTTTAGTTGACGCTAAGGCTGAGATAACTGCTCTGCAAATACAAATGGAGTCTTTAAAAGATAAAAATACGGTTTTGGAGAAGACAAATCAAAACGTAATATACATGTCTGCATTTTATTTTAATTAAGAGATTAAGTCTTGCAATGTCAATAATATTATTTTTATAGATAACGGAAGAATTGAATATCGCGAGAGACTCTGTCAAAGATTTGCAACAGAAAATTGTTATATTGGAAAGAGCACAGGTGTTGCAAACAAATGACAAGACGCATGAAAAGTTTTTGAAACAGGCGCAGGAGAAACACATGGTAGAAATGAAAAATATGCAGACGCAGATAGATTTTCTTACAGACAAATTAAATGTCAAGGTATTGTCAAACACTTTATTTAAGCTATTTGTCATATTTCGCATATATATTTTCTCTATAATTATATTTGCCACAGCTGCTCAATATGGACACCTGCAACAATAGTATTTGGGCAAGTCATTATTGATTATTTTTGTAATTGCAGAATTATACCTTTCATAGCTTTTCTTCTCAGTATAGTTTATTTATTTAAATGCACAGAAAAATGATTAATATATATGCTTGACAATCGTACATTTTTAATATAATAAACTTGATATTATTTTGTAAATATTATTTTGCACGTTTATAGATAATGTTAATATATTTAGTTTGCTATATTGTTTATCTTTTAATAGGAGACGTCGTGTGTTACTCTCGAACATAAGTTAGATGATGCTCGAAGAGCGCACGAGGCACTCATGGTGGAGAAGGGTGACACCATGAATCAATTGGCACAAGCGTTGGAAGAAAGTCAAGCCCAATGCTGCAATCTCATGGCTACGAATAGTGCTCAGCAAGTAATGCAGTTACAAGCGCAAGTGAAAATGTTGACTCAGGAAAAGGAAGAGCTGCATAAAACTGTACAAGATTTGCAGGTAATTTAAAAGTTCTATGTCAAATTTGTTCTTTGACTATCCAGATGATTAAACATTAATTACAAGAAATTGATTTAGAGATAAAATTTTCATTAAATAATTATTTGTAGAACAAATTGGAGGTGGTCAAGAGCGACATAGCGCAATACGATTCGTTATTGACCACAACCTTGGAGGACGAATCTGATTCAATTAGACAGATGAAATTAGGTGAACTTCATAATAAATCGAAATCGAAACCGGTTGACGATATTACAAATAAATTGAGAGGCGAACTGCAAAGGTAAAATTATCCATATATGTATAAATATATATTGCTCTTGTTTAAATCTTAATTATTAAATGTTGTGTTAACACTTGTTTATTTCTGATACATGCAATGTTACTTTTGTTCAGATGTCTGGCTGGTCAAGCTGTAAAGAGGAAGGAAATAAATCGTTTAGAGAATACTCTATCGCAGAAAGAAAAAGAGTTAAACAAAGCTGTAACGTTAGCTGAAACGTGTCGGCAGGAAGCGGCGCGGTATGCCAAGCGAATTAACGAATTAGAGCAAGAACTGAAATCTGTATTAACAGACGAGGCCATGAAAGCGAATGCTAAGATACAGAAACTGTCGGATCATTTAAACGATGTGAAAAAACAATATGAATTATTACGTAATGAGAAGATTAGCATAGAACAAAAATTAGAAGAGGCTTTAGCTGTTAACCAAGAGAAACTTAACAAAATGCATCAAGAGACTATGGAACAACAAGAAAAAGAAGCTATCGATGAGTATAATAAAGAATACTTGGAAATACACGCTAAAGCTGTAGAGAGAGTGAAGAAAGAAGCACAAATGGAAATAGTACAATTATCGTAAGTATTAGTTAATTTGATTGAGTTTCTGAACATTTTTGAATAATTTAATAAAAACGTTATTAATAAATATCGCAAGAATATGTGTGTGCACAAATGGAATTTCTACTTTTCCAGTGTACAATTGGAGCAAACGCAAAAAGAATTAAACCGCGTGAAAGAATTGTACATAGATGTATGTGGAACAAAGGAACAATTAATAAGCGAGCATAAAAATGAAATCAAAACATTAAAGAGTAAATATACTATGATTGAATCGCATCACAAGGATGTGGAAAAATTAGAGAACGAATTGCAAATACAGATTAAACTGTGTAATAAACTGACTAAGGAATGCGAAGACTTCAAAAGCAAAATAATCGAGTTGGAAAAAGATCTGATATATGAAAGGAGAAAAAAGGAGGATCATGTGAAAAAGATACATTCTGAAATAGAAAGAGGTAAGTATTTAATACTATAAAACAAGAAATAAAATACCCTGCACAGAAAGCATGATGTGTACTAATAAAAAAATTGTATTCTAATTTAATCAATATTCCATTTGAAGCGAAAGAAGAAGCGTTACACGAACTAAGAAATGCGCACCCGAATCAAGAAATAAGTTTTCTTTTACCAGATCATTGCTCTGAACATTTAGAAAAAATCAATCAGGTATAACTGAATCCTTATAAAATTTTTTAATGTTTCTTATGCTTTTGTGAACAATATTGTTCTATTTTATTACAGCTGGAGGAAGATTGCAAGCGCTTGGAAGAGAAGCTTCAAATCGCAGTGCAAGAGCAGAAAAAATTATCTGATTATCAAACTGAATTGGACGATACCAAATTGAAAATAGCGCAAATGGAAATCTCGCAGGAATCGTGGAAGAAGAAATATGAAAAAGTCGTTAATGAGAGAAAGGATCTTCTTGCAAAAGTCTCCAAATTAGATTTAGAAATGTCGAATCTAAAACGTACCGGGAAATTCGAGGACTCAGACGATGTGAAACTGAAGATCGCTCGGTCTCAAGCGGAGAACGAGACACTGAAAAGTCAATGCGATAATCTACTCGGCGAAAGAAACACTTATAAGGAGAAAATCTCTGAACTGGAAACAGAGTTGTTCGACACGAGGAAAAAGATCAACAATTTCGAGGGAAAGTTGCGGAGAAGCGGCGAGATTACACTAAATTCAAAGAGCGAATTGGAGAAGGAGCTCTCTTATTACAAGGAATTGGTTGCGCAATTATCTAGGTTAAGTAACTCAAAAGAGGAGCGCGTCAATGACTCCGTGACGTTGGAACAGAGAATACAACAGCTTGAGCAGGATTTACGAAGCAAGGACGAAAAACTGAGCAGACTACTGAAAGATTTTGAAAAAATCAAAGATGAGAGAGATCAGTTGGTAATGAAATTGCAAAAACAAGCCAAACAATTTGAACAATACGTCAAGAGCCAGAATAAAGTCTCCGCGGAATTGAATCTGTCTCCTCGTAGCACGAGCGATAGTACCGATTTTCAAAAAATGAAGGAGATTATGGCAAAAGAGATGGCGAAGAAGCTTAGAGAAATCGAGGAGCAGAATTTCGAGAACAGGAAAGAACTGGAAGAAAAATACAAAACTGCCATCTCGGAGTGGCAGACGAAGTACAATAAGAAGAACCAAGAAGTAGTAATTCTGCAAAAGGAGATAATGGTGGAGAAAGTAAAAGTCAATCAGATTGGTCATATTATAGGAGGCAAACTGGAAGCTTGCAATCGAGAATTGCAAGCACGAAGGCTTCAAATCGAAAAACTGGAGGCGGATTTGAAGAAAAAGGAGAACGAAGTTGAAGAAGATAGAAACTGGATGGCTCGGATGATGACCGAATGGGCTGCTGAGCTCAAAGACAGTAAAGCCAAGGAGACGGAGAAGGATGGAGAAATAGAGAAGCTGAAGTCCAACGAAGAGAAACTGAGCAGCGAGATCAAAGCGCTGAAAGATAAAGAGAAGGACATAAAGAGCGATATGGATGTGTTAAAGCACAAATATCAGAGAGCAAAACAGACTGCGCACAATTATAAGGTGAGTAGAAAATCTGTGTGCTGGATTATTTTTTGTTTTATAAAAGATACGATCATACACATACATACATAAATTAAATGTTCGGATTCTAGAATTATGCGGAGCAGAGGGGAAAGTTTTTGTCGGATGAATGCAAACGTATCGAGGAGGGATACAAAAAGGCCATGAATGAAGTACAACAAAACGTTTCGGCGTGCGATGAGAAGTACGCCGCAAAAGTCAAGGAACTTGAGTATCAGCATACAGAAAAAGTCAAGGAACTTGAGTATCAGCATACAGAAAAAATAAAACAAATGCGACTGGAGTACAAAGATAAATGTTGAAGTACGTATTAAGTATTTTCTAAATATATGCAATATAGCTTTTTTCCGGTTAAGATAATATGTAGTTACAGAGGCTAGATATTCTTTGTAATGTAAAACACATTATTGTGCAACACCTTATTAGCGAAGTTTTACGTTAGGGGGACCAATATATACATTTAAGTAAAAATTTATATAATATCTCCCAATAGAATTATTATCGCGTTTGCTTGCCAATCTCGATTCACGATGAAGCGGCGAACGTTAATTGTAGCTTTACAGCTATAAACATCTGAAGTACAATTATCTGGTTAATCGTCCGAGTACTCTAACTGGATAGTAATGTTTATACATATTATTAGTCGATACGACAAATGTAAGAATAGAAAGGAACCGTTTTTACATTAATCAATATATATAATATCATAATTTTTTAATAACTCGTCTATAATTTAAGACGAAACGCGATATGACAAGCTCACAAACAAAAGGAAAAGCTTCACGTCACGTGTTTCCGCCGAGCATTATTATGACATAATATGCAAGACTGGATCTCTATTGGATCTTTCTCTCTTTTTTTTCTCTTATGAAAGTAAGTGATAAAGAGGGAAAATCAAAATATATAGACTTTAAGAAAAACGTTAATTTTCACTCCCTGTAGCGAATTAAAGTATTATTCCGATATGATTCTTTCTCATCTCTCTATCAAAGTTTATCTTTGAATATAAGGAATTCGTTTACATTTTATATGCATGTCGCGCTAGAAGGGGTAATCAGATAATCTCTATTAAGATTGTACAAAGTATGACTTTTACAATATAGGAATTTGCTTTACATATACAAATTCTTGTAAACTAAACGAAAAATCCGAATTGTATTAAAGATTTTTTAATGCGTTAAGCAGCAGGACTGAATAACAAAGATCTACATTATCCTTAGTCTTAAGCGACTTAAAATGTATATTTAAGTAATTATAACGATAGCTCTTGGACGAAGTATCGAAGGCGTTCGTCTTTCTTCTTTTCATTGAAAATTTGACGAAATGTCTAATCGAACGAATAAGACGCCATAATTAAATCGACGGTCTCTCTCAATTTTTGTAATTTGCTTATTTTATTATGCAATTGTGTGCAATCTCAGAAAATGGCCAATTATATATCGTATCGGCTTATAAGAGTATAATGTAAATTAAATAAAACCTTGTATATCTCTATATGTGAAGATCTTGGTAAGATTGTTCGATACACATCGCGTATATCGTACGTTTAAATAGATAATATTAATTTACCGGTGACATCACTGGATATAGAGAAGTATTATTAATATTAATTAGTTATTGTATTTTTGTATATGTAGAGTGAATTAATTTATTTTTTGTAATAAAGAATTTATGTCGCTGTCGAAATGTATCGTTATATTATTTTATCTTATTCTCCACAATAATAACTATAATTCCTGATGTATGTATGTATGTATATGTATGTGTGTGTGTATATACACATATCTTTGAAATAGATATAAAAGATAAACTAACAATTGTAATCGGCTAATGAACGTCTGCTGTATCGAAAAATGTTATGTGTGATTAAAGTATGTTAAAAATTAGATCGAGACAGAGAGAGAAATAACTGTGTGTGACTTAAACAAACTGTATATCACAAATATCAAATTCACAATTTGTTTAAACCTCTATAAAACTTCACGTATCTTTCCCTCCCTGTGCTTCCGTTTGTTATATATATTATATAACTATTTTTTTAATGCAAATAACACATTTGAAATAAATATCCAAAGATAATTATTGATGTAAAACAGATTCAACTGTCTCATTAAAGATCTGGGAGAAAATAATACCTATTAAAATTTTGTGTAAAATGAACGCAACGCGAACAGGCACAGGCCTGCGATATAAGCGACGCAGGGTTCAATGTTTATCCGTTCGTTTCACGACACCCTGTATAAGACGCGGGGACGCGGAGCGGAGTGTTTGTCGGAGCACCGGCGTATTATTACGGCTCAGGACGTGCGTTCTCCAGTGAATGCGCGGATCTCGTCGAGGCCATATCATGGATCTACCGGTGAGAATGTTGTTGCTGCTCGTGGTCGCGCTGTGCCAGCCGACGATGCAGTTGACGTTTCGAAACAAATTCGCCGAGAGAAACCGGCAATCTACAGTCAATTACGACGCGTCGCCGCACAACACCAGATACAAATACGAAATCAAAACGTTCGACGTGCGCGTAAGTTATGTCATATCATGTAAGCTCAATTACACACACACATACACACACATATATGTTATTATTTTTTGTTAATTATTTATTATTATTTTTTAAAAACTATTAACTACAACATATCTAAAAAATATTAATAATACTTATATATTAATATATAAAAAATATTAATAATACTTATTAATAATATAAAAATTTTTTTATATTTATAAAAAATTATATTTATAAAAAAATTATAAATATAAAAATATTTTTTATATTTATATATATATATATATTCTATATTTATATTATTAATAATATTTATTGATTATTATTAATTATATTGCTATTAATTTTACAATGTATTTCAAGGTGGATCACTTTAGTTTCGCCGTACAAGACACTTTTAAGTTGAGATATCTCGTAAATGATACTTGGCGAAAAACAGAGGATGCTCCTATATTCTTCTATACTGGAAATGAAGGTAGAATCGAAGTTTTTGCGGAGAATACGGTAAGGGCAATCAATTATTTTTACATTTACTAATTAATACGTGATATTGCATTATCCAGTCGCTCAATTAACCACAGCGAAGCGGCATTTCCTTAATTAAAGGAAATGTTGATTATATGTGGGTGGTGTATGTTTTTATCGCGCGTTTGTATTGCGATATTTCATGAGAAACGCAATGCTTCTAAGACTGATTCTTCTAATGCATAGAGAAAAAATACATATCAATTATTATTATAATAAATTTGAAATTGACGCTAAAGAGTACGCAATATAAAGCGGATTGTATAAAATAGATTAATACTGAAATATAAATAGATCGATCCTTTTATAAAATACGATCCAGCCTTCTATATGTTAGTTTGATTTTTTTTTGCAATCAATTCTAAATACATATTTGGCATTACAGGGCTTTCTGTGGGAAATTGCCCCGCAATTCGATGCATTGGTAATTTTTGCCGAGCACCGTTACTACGGCGAGTCGCTGCCCTATGGAAATCGGTCCTTCGCAGATCCGCGGCATCTTGGATATCTGACGTCTCAGCAAGCCCTGGCCGATTATGTGGAGCTTATTGGATATCTGAGATCGAAGCGAGAATACAATCGCAGTCCGGTCATAGTTTTCGGCGGTTCGTACGGCGGTATGCTCAGCGCTTGGATGCGCATGAAGTACCCTCACATCGTTCAGGGGTACGTTTTTTCATCATGAGACGATAGCGATATCTTGTTTATATAGCTAAAAATATATGAATGTATAGAAGAAATATGTCACGTAAATGTAATAATGTTATAAATATTTAGTGCTGGATACGACGATAATCAGCGGAGTCACAGATGTAAGAAAGTCACGCGATAACACGCATAAAAATCAATTTTATCAACATAGATTAATTTCAAATATTTAAAGTTCGAATTTCTTTGCTCAATCTCTTAGAATTAAATACTGATCAAATCTGCACTAAAAAGAGACTAGAGTATAATAGAAAACTGTATCATTAATATCCAAAAATTTATATATTTTGGATATTACTATTTATATATAAATATCGCACAGTTTTTTATACGTGTACAAATGCAATCTAAGATGAGATAGTATGTGATAGTACAAATTCAATAAAAAAATGACTCACGTGTCGAGTTTGTAAACAATAATACCAATGTGTTGCAGCGCGATTGCAGCCTCTGCGCCAATTTTGCAATTCACCGACATCGTGACGTGCGAGGCTTTCGCTCGAATAACAACGTCGGATTTTCGTGCCTCGAATCCAACGTGTCCGCAGCTTATCCGGAAAGCGTGGAGCACGATAACCGAGGTGACTTCGAATGGTAACGAAATAATTCCCTTATAACTGACCGCAATTCGCTCGTTATTCCTTTGATTCCTCGTCGTTCTTGCGCCTTAGACGAGGGCAAAAAGTGGCTGTCGAACAATTGGAAGCTGTGCGAGCCGCTGAAGACTGCGGAGCACGTCCAGACGCTGAAAGATTTCCTGCAAGAAGTCTATATAAATTTGGCTATGGTCAATTATCCGTACGAGACTAACTTTTTAGCGCCGCTGCCGGGCAATCCGATTAACGTGAGCGCTTCAAATTTTAAGTTTTCTTCCAATATGAATTAATGTGCTAAATGTAAAGACGTCTCTAGAAAAAAAAAAACTGCCCTGACTTAAAGTTTTTCTGTCATTTAGGTTTTCTGCCAACACTTGACGAACTCTTCGTTGACGGGAAAACCATTATTATCGACGCTTTATCGCGCTATCAGTGTTTACACAAACTATACCGGTCAAGCGAGTTGCATCTCCACGAAGAACGCGGCGCCGGACTTGGGTGATCAAGGATGGGATTATCAGGCGTGCACAGAAATGGTGATGCCAATGTGTACCGATGGCGTCAACGACATGTTTGAGCCGGCAGAGTGGAATTTCAAGGAGTACAATAATACCTGTTTTAAGAAATATTCAGTATCGTCGCAACCTTACCTGGCTTGTCAGCAATTTGGCTGTAAAAACCTTAACACTGTGACTAACATCAATTTCAGGTATATAAAAAATAGTATTTATAAAAGAGTAAGAAAAATGTCTTCTATATATGATCTTATTTCCAATCTTGATTTTCTGCATCGTGCTCCTATAATGTTATCGTCTCTGCATCTTTCTAATTTTATTTTATTTATGCAAATTATTCTCACACTTCTACACTTCGATTTCTTCATTTTACTTTTACTTGTTCTTTCCGTTTCTTATGTATTTTTTTTTTTTTTAGTAATGGATTGCTAGATCCATGGGCGAGCGGAGGCGTATTGCGCAACTTGTCTTCATCAGCGGTTGCCATCTTAATACCGGACGCCGCGCATCATCTAGACTTACGAGAAAGCAACAGCAACGATTCGTACAATGTTATTGTGACGCGAAAATTCCATCGATACTCCATCAAGAAGTGGATCGCAGAATATCGACAAAACTTTTAGAATTTGATGTGACGAGTAGGAAAGTTACCGGAGTTACCGGAAATAACTTTCACCGGCCTGTTTAAAATTCTTTTCCTTTATTTCTGAAATTATAAATACAAAAACAGGACACGTACGCCGCGACAAACAATAAATAGTCAACGCTGCCGTGGACTGATTACTTACAACGCTAAACGAAGCGTCGACAAAAACTTAATCGAAAATATACGCGAAAGTATTTCGGTATCACAGTAAATAATAAATGCACATGATTCATCGGGCATTCTAAAAGAGTTGCGAGATAATATAAGATGTTCTCAAACAACGCGAAAATCTAAAACATCTGAAAAAAATGTCTGATCTCTTTCCGACGTGTTCATGATACATTTCAGACATTTACGCTGTCTAAAATCTCTTGTTTCAAATCTAATATCACTAGATCACGTAAAAATGGCTACTTTATCAAATAAAAACTCGTAACACTATCGAGATTATTTGACACTAATACTCGACATTAATTATAAATATGCGCACTGTATTATTCTTAGTTTATCTCTCTCTTTATCGCTTTGTATAATTTTTGATGCGATGTTTATTCGAAGGAATTATGTAGAGTGTAAGCGAACAAAGCTACCAAAGAGATATATGAATTTCTAAATATAGAATAAATTTTTTTTTTAAGAATAATGTCGGATTTTAAACGATATCCATAAATATCACGTAAATATATTGTGATTGTGTTTAATATACGTTGATTTTCTCAAATTCTCAAATCCTTTTCATTCCACAGGTACAGTACGTTTCCATTTTTCTAACGGACTTGTATCGTTTTTCACAATCACGATCTCTTTCGCGTATTTTGTTAATAAATAAAAATGTACTTCTAATAATTTAAACACACGAGTCATATGTGTGCTTGTATTGAGATACTTGCTATATTATATTCTAAAGTAAAAATAAGAAAAATACTTGAATACTTTTTAGATAAAATACTTGTGCCTCTTATGTGTTTCAAAATAAATTCGAAAGGAATGCGTTAAGATTATCTGCTGATCTTTTTACTGATCTGTTAAACATATTCTCAATTAACTGTATTCGTGATGAATAATCGTGCATCTTTCTCATATATGTGTTATACCTGTATTAAAAAATCTCAAAATTCTAAAAATGATATCGCGATGAAAATGTTAAAATTGGTATTATCTCTAATCACCGATACGAATATCGAAATATATTACGTGATTACGCAAACGAACGTGGATACGTAAGTCTCCAAAAAAAAAAATCGATCTACAAAAAGAGAAAAAAATGTGAGCAAAAATAAACCTCTGTGATTCCACGACTTCTTCAATGTGGTGTACGTCGATGCGCCGTAGTTGGTCGAGGAACACCAGATCGACTCCGCACTTTTTTCGGTTGCACGAACGTATTGTCTATTCCGGTGTTGTAAGAGAGATATATGTTCGACATGTCTGGCGGTATTGTCTGTGAATAGAGATATTTTTATGTAACGTTTTATAATATTTTAAGCTTTTATACGACGACGAGATTTTGGAAAAGAAATATTCAATATTAATCCTCAATGATATCGAGAAAAGTTTACTTTTCTAGAATTAAAATAATATAAAATAGTTTTTTACGTCTTTATTATTTCCTGCTGACGATACGGTTTGCGCTTTGCGCATGTTGTTTCCTGTGTACGCCACACATTTTAACTGCCATTCTCCGATATCTTCATTCCAATGAACGTATCTCTTGATCATTGTCTGTAATGTGTAACACAGAAATACATTTGATAAACTTTTTTTTTAAATTCAGAAAAATATTCGATTAATGTAACTTTAACGGATATTTTTCGCGGATTCCTTAATCGTTGTTTGCTATTTGGATATTTTAGTCATATTGATCTTTTAAATTCTTATCTTAATTTAGTTTATTATATCATCTTGAAGAATTCACACTAAAATATCCACATACCTGATATTGAACGGGAATGTAATGATTCACAATAAGATTCTGCAGTTGCAGCTCTCTACCGATTCCTCGTACACCTTCTAATAGACCTTCCATCTCTCTTTGGTGTTCCTGCTGCAGATCGGATAGCTCCGCCTTGACAGACATCAACATCGTATACACGCGCGCCAATTTTTTTGTTTTCCCAGCCGCTTCCTCTTGCAGAGACGAATACTTCTCCTCGATGTCGATGCGTTCCGCCTCTTTTGCCTTAATGGCTTTCTTCAGTTGTTCTTCTCTGCTCTTTCGTTGCTCGAGTTCAATCGCCGCGGCCGCTAACAATTGCTCCTGAGCTTCTGCCTTCTCCAACAGATTTTCACCGCCCACTAGTATCTTGTTCTGCAAATTTTGCATCTTCTGCCGCAACGCTTCCTTCTCGCTCCTGAAATTAAGGCACTTAATCTTTAACATTTTTATGCTTAAATCATATTTATTATTTTGTGAATTTTGTTATCTATAATATTATCTCCTTCCTCTTATTTAAGTATATTCTATATTTTGACAAAAAACTTACTGAGTCTTTTTGAGTTCGATGACATCTTTGTCCACTGGACTTTTATCATCTCTCTCGGCCTTATCAATTTTCTCCGTCGAATCTGTGTCTCTGTCTTTCAACTCTTCCATCGACAATATTTGACTCCGTCGAACCTTCTTATCTCGCTTCGTTTCTTTCGATTCCTCCGAATTCTCAGATTCTTCCTCGGATTCCGAAAGCTCCGCCCCGTTCTCTTCCAATTGCTTGCGCAACTGTTCGATCTCGACTTGGAACTGACGTAGCAAAGCGTCCTTCGGGTCCTCGTTGATTCTCGCGCGATTCTTGATATTCTTCGCGCGATTCGCGTAACGTAAAGTGCTTATAGTCTCATCGTAGTTTATATCTGCTGGGCTGATGTTTGCACACTGTAATTATTAGTAATGTCAGTTGTTTGAAAAGTAATTTGCATAATCATAACATTAATCACTAAAATAATAAATTTTCAATTATTTAAAATAAATA
Source organism: Lasius platythorax (assembly GCA_963971435.1). Lineage (NCBI taxonomy): Eukaryota > Metazoa > Arthropoda > Insecta > Hymenoptera > Formicidae > Lasius > Lasius platythorax. The sequence continues at coordinate 16,242,625 of OZ020535.1, forward strand.
ATGTATGAAATAATTAATATTATATTTACCATTAACGTTTTCGAATTTCCACCCAATGAATCCTGAAGCAACCTGGTTAGCTTGGAGTTTCTGTAAGGCACGTGAGAACTTTGTCCGTCAACCAGTGCGGATATTACGTTCCCCAATGTGGATAGTGACAAGTTAATTTTAGTAGCTTCTCGAAGTCGCTGGCCTGTCGCCTTTGTCTTGCTTTGTCTTTCTGATCCCTAAAAATCAACAAAAATGAAAAGATACAGGCATGAGAAAGTGTTTAAAATAAAACTTATATTTAAAAAATGTTTCAATGTTTTGCTAAATTATATATACATACAGCTAAATCTACCAAATGAAGCTTCCCCATTTTTACATGCTGCTCCCCGTCTTCACCAATCTGACTAGATTCGACTGTAATTGTAAATATCGCGTGGGATCTGGAGCTAGATACATTCATGGCAGTAGCTCCGACAACACCTGCGTTTGCGAGTTTAGGGAATTATTTTTAACATGTATATACAATTGGTATAGTACATGTTACATTGTAGTTACTCACGATTTTTATTGCCGAGCGACATTATGCGATCTAAATCGTCGGCATTGTTCACCACGTATCCGCTCAAATCTTTTACGAATACTCCGATGTCCGGCCTTTCCTTCACTTCCAATCGAGTATTTTGATCCTTTCCAAGCAGATCCCGGACTTCTTCATTGTAAATCTCTAAGTATGTCGCACGTACGAGGAATCTATTAAAATTAATCATTGAAAATCCAATCAATATACAAATTCAATCAAAGAGAAGTAACATAACTATATACATATTTTAATCATATAAGTTGTCTCAAAATATTTGTGTTTCATAGAATTGTACAAATGGTATTATTTCATAAAATAGTAAGAGTCTCATTTTTATGTTATTGCATATCATATTTCGTTTCTGACAACAAGCATATTATATCTTACTTTTGATTTTCATCAGCTTTAGCTATGTGTCCAAAGATCTGTGCAAATGTATTTGGAATGATTCCTCTGGCCTGAGGTGAGGTCTTAGCACCAGACATAGTGTAAGTCTTGCCAGTGCCGGTCTGGCCGTATGCAAAAATTGTTCCATTGTAGCCCTGAAGCACCTTGTCCACTATAGGTCTGGCAGTCTCATTGTAGATGTCCACCTGCGTCGAATCTGTGTCAAATACTGCATCGAAGGAAAAGACTTTTGGGGGTTCGCCATGTGCTGCATTTGTATTCTCTATAGTGATCTCGCCGTTCAGAGCATCCACGTCTATTATATTTTTCGAGTGGGCATCGAGCTCCTTGCTGTTTAACGGCCGAACTCGGACCACCACTCTGACATTTTCTATTTCTCCTAATTCTGTCGTGCTGTCCTGAGTAAACATCATATTTCATAATAGATCTCCCATTTAAAAAAATATTATTGTTACTTAATTCTAGAAATGTGCAACTCCTGATACAACATTAATTAAGTGCATATAGGCTTTAGCAGATTCCAATAACAAAACGCAAAGATATATATTGTGGAATCCACTGTACGTTAATATAAACTTAATATTGGCGTAAATAAAAATTTATATTTCATTAATGATGCAAATATAAGAAAAGTATTATTATTAAATATTTATTTGTAAGTAATAATATTGAATGATAGATTAATTAATAATAAAATAAATATTAGACGCTATGGAGGGCCTGCCTCGGTTGCAGACTCGCGATCAAATTTGACGTTGAAAACTGTCAGGAGAATTCGTTATTGATTTAATAATATTTGTTTTACAGAGCGACACTAACTTCGGTTTCTGGCATCGCGGATCCGTTTACCCGCAACAGTCACATAAAAGCGCGCTTTTCTCACAGCATAATTCGTAAAACGTCAAGCGACACGTCAAGGAACGAGTTTTCAGACGTAGCAGACGACCTCCGTAAACAGATGGATCGATGCTTGCGGCTGCTCGCGACCTGCGATTACGCGATTCTAACTAGATTCGCCGAACTTGCTGACAGCTGAGGCCATCTATCTCCTATGATAATTATAAAACCAGTTTCCTTATCGGTAATAGATAAAAAGAAAATCTAACTTACCTACCGACTACATTATTGAAAATTAGTCTACATTACCGACAGATTAAAGCGATTCTTAATCGAAATTTGAACGGCAACGGCATCGGATGTTTCATTTTCACTGCAAAAATTCTTTCAGTATATTTCGTCTCAATGTCTTGCTTACGAATTGCTGAAGAAGTGGACGGTATAATCGAATAGAATTTTAACATTAAATCCTCAAACTAGATTTAGACTGTCACGGACGTTCTTATCTTTGTAATTAACTCATTGCGAGATGATTGGTACGAGACTCGACGACGCGCGTTGTCAGAAGGGTGCTTCTAAGTAAAGACAGAAAATTATCATTATTTTGTTACAAAATATTCTACTTCTATACAATATCACTTATGAAACAAATCGATTGAATGAAACGAAAGCGGAAATTTTCAATAATTTTGAGGTCACGACGAATTATTCTATGCAAATATAAAATTTGGAAAAGTGTAAATAATTAACCTAAAAGCTCATTTTACATTTACTTTCACCTAAAATTTACTTTGACTTGAATCTTGATTTGGAACTTGTATAATTGTGTATGTGTTGTGAAAAGATTTCATATTTTAAACATTGAAAAAGTTAGTGACAAGAATCTATTATTGACCAGCTAGAATCCGCTAGAAATGAGACATCTACAAAATATACACTCGTGTATTAGTGTAGTAATTGATTTTCGCGATATTTGTATTTGTATCGTGCAATTTAAGTTGTATTAATTAAGCGACCGATATAATAAGCGTCCCGCTCGCGATAAGAAAACGCGCGTGCAGAGATCCTTAAAGGAGATCGTACGATACACGCACGAGTAACGCGTATGCGTAAATACATACTTTCTATCGATGAAAGTTCTTATCTTTCGAAAGACTAACTTAGTAGACCTACTGAAAAACCGATCGCTTTGCGATCTATATATTCTATTGATTAACAAAATTATCATTTTTTTCTCTTTTACCATTTTTTCTTCTCCTTAGTTCTCTCTGTTTCTCTTTTATTATAATCTTTCTTCTCCATTCTTTTCTCAAACATTCAATAAAAAAGAAACAATATAACAATTAATTATGTCAGTAATTATGCAAAATAATCTTGTTTAGTAAGCGATGATTCAATGTTAAAAGAGTATTTTTCTTGTCGCCCCTCCTTTCTTCCTCTGTCTATCTTTTATTCGATCTTTTCTCCTTCCATTTATTTTCTTTTTATCACTTTCCTATCTTTTCTCTTATGGATTATTTAATAATAATTAATTGCCTTTTTGAATAATTAATTATCTTACTCGCAAAGCAAAATGGTTTAAACAAAAATAATGATCTAGCTTCATATATAAATATTCTCTCCCGTTTATCTTCTTTTCTCTTTTTATTCTCTCGTTTTCTTTTCATCTATTTTTCCTTCTGTATTTTTTGCTTTAATTTTTCTCTCATTGTAACGCGAGAAATAGATAGAATTTACGTTCTAACAATTAATTATCTCACCCGCGTCATTCGAAATAATTCATTTGAGGTCCAGTCCTCGTACGAGCGTCACTATAACTGTTCCTTTCCTTTCTCTCTCTTTTCACTTCTCGTTTTCCCTAATTTTGTCTCTCTCATCGACAGTTGCCCCAGCGTACCCTTCTCCACGCTAAAGCCGGCTCCCCTCTTGCTCCCCCCGGTGAGCGTGTCGGTTCGGAGCAGAGCAGCAGCTGACGAACGTAACAATACGTTGTTCCCGGTGCACGGTAGCACTATGTGTCACACGACTACTAGGAGAAACTACCAGAAGAGGACCGCCACGATAAAGCGGCATCTCCGATATAGAGCGTCGACCAGCCGTTACACGGGACGCGAGATGTGAGCCCCCTTCGATACAGGACATATCAGGTAAGGCTCATTGTCAGAAGCTCGGCTCAATCGAGGGAGCTCTAATTTTGACCTGTTAGCTGTGAAAAGAAAGAAAATTGAGGAGAGACGCGATTGTTTCTCGGTGTGACAGGATCAAATTTGATCGCATGATACTTGCATGAAATGTGAAATGATGCAAAGATTCGTCGACAATTACATATATGATTGAATTGCCGGAGAAAATAAAGGATGCGCTAAAAATTTTGCGGAGAGAATGCTCGTTAATAATTTAATTTTTTTTTTTACCGTTTGATGCTGCATTTTCATTCTTCGGACGTTAGAGATACGATCGTGAATAATAATAGTGAGACGAACAGAAAATTATTTTGAATGTTATAAAAATAAATGTGAAATATACAATGAATGAATATGTAATTTAATTTGATACAATATTGGAAAGCATTTTTAAAGCTCTAAAACGCGACTCTCTCCAGTGTGCATTTGATAATTAAAGAAATAACTTTGCGAAATAATCGATATATAGTAAAGAAGCAATGTGTATAGGTATTGAAAATATGTAATATAAAATATTGTGGCGATAACATTTATGCGACTATGCGTCAGTTGATCGCATAATATGTAGGTTGCCGGCGTTGTATTTTCTGCCGGTTCCTTGCGGATGTACCGCAAGATGCATGCAGAGAGTTACTTGCGGTTTTGATATTCTTAGTGAAATGTATCCCAAAGAGGGATGGTATTTCCATATAAATTGCCAGCGGTTCTTCCTACAGAAATTTCTATCGATTGTGATGCAATAAATATATAATATATTGAAATATATATGTCCAATCGGCAGAAGGCATTTACATGACGCTATTGCGCTCGCTCTATCTTCAGAACTTAGAACTCGCAGCATTATTGATCGATCGCTTCTCCAGTAACACGAACACTAACGTGCAAACTAATCGCGCGAAAACTCGTGATCGAATCTTACGTGTGGCGCAAACTCTCGTATATATGTATTAAAAGATGAGTGTTTTGAAAATGTCACTGTAGATACTCGATAATGTATTGGTTACAACCACGAGCGACGTAAAAGCAATTGGCGCACATCGAGCTAGCGGTGTATTATTGCTTTTGATTACGAAAAGTTACGCTTTTGATTTTAATTTGAGTTTAGATCGTAATTATGTAAATTGCTCAGTGAAGCATGTCATATCACGAAGAATGTCTCATCGCCACTGTTATTAAAGTGCTGTAGTCGCGTGTTCTGGGAATACTTTAATCTAACTTTACAAGATTAAAAATAAATGCTTAAAAATTTTATTTTTAATCTTCTATTAAAAAATAGACTTAAGCATCCCCAGAACACGCATATACATATATATATATGAAACATATATATGAACAATATATTATATAATTTGTCTCTTGTGCAGATCTGAAACCTATTAAAGATCAAATTAATACACATATACACTTTTTCTCTCGGAAATGTATAATTTATAACGTGCGTATCATTGGATATTTGTTTTATAATATTAAGACAACGCTGAAGAAAATGCATTGGCATTCACTATAATTATAGATATAGTAGCATCTATTGCATTGGGCCAAGTTTTATCAGAAGTTGAAGCTGACAATAAGTCTCATTGACTCCTATATAGATCCGTCCCTGTGTGTATCGTAACATGTCGTCGCGGAAAAGGAGGAAAAGGGGATTAGAGCTTTACCAGGAGTCAATGATCCGCACGCAGGCATTCCTCTCTTCTCAGGCTTCACTGACAACGAGCGAGGTGTCTCGTCGGATACTTTCTCATCTGCTATCTCGTTGATCACGTTCCCTCATTATACAAGTATATATTTCTTTCAACGCAGCATTAGAAGTGAATTGGAAGTCGATTAATATATAAGCATCATAATACACAGTGATTTCATCAAAATAATGAGGATTAAATAACGTAATATATATTACAGAATTAATCCATCGATACTGCTTCTTTCGATCCGTTCAATTTTATTTATGGAACTCGAAAAAAAGAGAAATTTTAAAGAGTTCGATTACAATTTGAAAAAAGCATGCGTGCTCTGTTGATACTCCGTCTTTCCTTAATTGGCGATCACGCGCGATCTGAAGAAGTTCTCTCTTTGGTTACTATTTATGGACTCGAAATAAAGAAGATATTCTCAAAGGATACAATTAAAAAGTAAGAAACAGTATGTCCTCCTTCTGTCGATCTTCTCGTCTTTCCGTAACCGGGCAGACATGATCCGAAACAAACTTCTCTTCTGCTACTCCTTATGGACATAAAGTGAAGAAAAAACTTAAACGCTGCAATTAAAAATAAGAAGAGCCGTGGCCTCCTTCCGTCGTCGATGCTGTCGATTTCCTCCCTTCTCGGTAATCGAAGGAGTCTAACTTTCCGCTTCTCTTCATGCACTAGAAAAAGAAACTCGAAGCGTAAGAATAGTAGATTAAAAATTAAGATAGATGCCCTCCTTCTCGTCGATATCGTGTCTTCCTCAGCGAAATTGCGCTCCCCAAGACGCTCTCTTTCTAATTTGATCTACGGATATTCAGCTCAAGCACGATATCCGAGAAAGTTCACCTTCCGAGTCTCCTCGTGCGTACGTGGGAGTGGAAGGTAAAAAAAAACCTCAAGAGTCCATCTTTAAGAGATCGAAGATAATGAATGATTAATCCCGTTCTCTCGTAGATAACATTCTAAAAATAAAAAAAAATGGAGATTCCCGTTCTGGTCTTCTCTGGTTTTCTTTTCACGGGCTTCCGTCCCCTCCGGGACACGTGAGTGAAAGAGGTCGCCCCTACGTCGCTCTTACTCTTCCGAAGAAACGAGGAGAGAGGTGAAAACAGCGAAGAGAGAAGAAGAGAGGTGCGAGAAGAGTAGGGAGCAACGCACACACAGCCGGAGGAACCCGGAGGAAAGAGGTTCTGTTATCCGGTCGCCGGTCCTCTCTCCTCTCGATGGTGGCAGGTCAGTGTTGCCGCGCTCGTGGCCGAGAACGGCCACGTCGGCTTCGCCGGAGACGTCTCTTCTCTTTGCCATCGTTTCTCGCTCGCGCGCGCACGCGGGGGGTGCTGAAACAACGCAGGGCACATCGCGTGCCCTCCACGAGCGACAAGGAGTGCGTCCGCTGGCGGCGGCGGCAGGCGACCCGGACGATGCGTCACGCGACCCCGGGAGTAACACCGCCGCCGCGAAGCGACGCCACTGCGACCAGGTATGCGCGATATACTCGGTGCTATGAGAGGGTCCGAGGTCCGAGAGAGAGCCGCTTCCGTTCGGGATACGATCGTGGAGGAATTATCGCGCCGGAAACCTGGCACGAGAATCTTCCCGCCGTATACGCGGTGTGGAACCTTGTTTGCTTCATCTCGTTGTGAATGCGTCCACTATTATCCTATTTGTTCTGCTGTAAAAAGGTAGATAAAGGTCTGATAAATCTGTGATAATAAATTAAATGATTAACGATTTAATAAATAATTAATATATAATTGAATAATGAGTTATAAGTAATGTATAATTATAGTAGTTATAAGTAATGGATAATTATTTAAAAAATCATTGATAATTTAATGGAACCGAACATAATGAAGGATATAAAACAAGGTTCCACTTGATATTTTTCAGAAACGTGAAACTTTGCGATATACGTATATACAGTATAAACAGAGCAATATTTGCAAATTTAAATTAGAATTGATAGAAAAATATATATTTTAGGGTAGTAAAAAAATTCTCTCACCCAACGTTTTCGTTGAATTGTACATCAATTACTCTACGACTACAATTATCCTAACTTTTAAATTAGAGAGAGATGTCAATTGAAAATTTACCAACAACACAAAATATTCAGAATTCCGATTATTAATTGTGTTATAATTACACGTTTGATAAAAATATTATAATACCATAAAGATAAAAAAATTTTATGTTGCAATCTAAGATGTAATATATCTTCTTCATTAGCATATTCAAACTTTCAGATTTTATTGATTATCATAGACTTATTATTATTAAGCACAACACACAACGTTCTGTGATATACACGGGAAATGTTTGAATTACCTTCGACTGTTACGTGGCTTAATTTTTGGAGCGTTACAACCTCGAGTCGACTTCGTTGTAACAAGACAGCAGGGATCATAGATTTCCTCTTTTTCTCGTGATATCTTCCTCTTTTCTCAACAGGTCGCGGTCATCGCGTCACGCCACGTGAATCGCGCTTTGCTTCTCGCTCTGATACCTTCCACTATTTAACATTGATCTTGAACTCTTTTGTACAGTAGAGATTCCCGAAGCGATGCGTTGAACTTATAATCTTCAAAGATGTCTCCGATCGAGTTTCGACGAGTTGATAATTCTTCTAAACTGAAGTCCATGTTACATAGATCACTCTGAATTCGCTCTCGTTATATTTATTTGTTTGATTCCGCAGATGAAACGCGTGAGGATAATTTTTTATTTTGCTTCTTTAAATGTATGCGTAGTAATTTAATGGCTGTAACGTGAAATATTATCCGCATCTACAAACAAGAATTTTAATTAGTAAAAACATCTAACTTTTTACATTGCTTTTTTTAATCACAATATTGTGCTTCGTCTTCTTTATATGAATATTTATATTTGACAAGTATTAATAATTATAAAAGCCGTGTTACGCGATCACATTTTTAGAATCGGATATAGCTCTACTTCGAGCATAGCAGACGAGAATACCGAGCTCGGACCAGACGCGCGTACGTCTATGTAAATATGTAAATACGTATAAACCGAGGCGGGAAACAGCCGGAACCCTCTCTCCGCTTCTTTCGGCAAAACGAGAACAGGTTCCCGCGACGGCTTTTCTAAAATCTCCGGAATGTACCGCCTTCGGATGGATCTTCCCATCCGCAGGTAGTTGATTTAGGATTTGCCTATACGCGATAATTACGGGGAAAGCCATTAAGAGATCGAGAATTAATTACGATACCTTCTACGAGAGTCTTCTACGTATATTATCTCTTACATTTACATCATCACCATAAGGAATGTAAAATGTGTTGCGAGAGAGAAAAGTGATGTCGTTTCGTTTATCCTATGTGACGCTTTCTCCATCATTCTTTCTAATCTTGTACCTTCGAGTTCTTAAATTCAAGGGACAATCCTTTGTCTAGGATAGGTCTCAGAATTTTCCATCTTTAAGTTTCTAAAATTTCAAATTTTGCAGTTTAAATAATCTTTTTATTACGATATTTACGTCTTTAAAATGTGGCACTAAAAAGTTGTCCTTGAATCCTTGAATCTACGTCTTCGCAACATCACTAGATTCATGTATGATCTCATTTCTCGAGTTGCGCAATATCCAAATTTCACGAATATATATACACCATGTTCATATTATACACATCAGCTTTTGATTTCTGTGAATTTAAGAATCACTTCTGGATGTCAGATAGCAAGACGCGAGGGTATCCTTGGACACCCGGTATTTCCCGGCCGTCTCCATCTAGTTCGTTTTTCCCCGAGTAATTCTCTGAAACTCTTCTTCTCTTTTTATTTTTCTCTCATTCTCTCTCGCTGCTCTTCTTTCTCCTTTTCTCTCTGGCGATGCACCTTGCACCATAAAGTCCGACTCGTCGGCGTCATCAGTACGGCTTGTGGCAATGTAAAGTGGCCGTGTACACGCTGAGGCACGGTGCGTAAGACAGATGTTGTTCTCGAGGAGCAAATAAAATCGAGGGAAAAGGAAGCGATGACGACGACGAGCGACAGTCTACCGTTCTGTTCCATTACCTTTTGCCTCGTCCAAGTAAAAGCGAGAAACCCGGCCAAGAGGACACTTTTGCGAATTTTGTGCATGAAATGCTTTTCGAGGGAATAAAAAAATGATTTAAGTATATAGGCGCGAAAAAGCATCCCTCTTCACATTTTTTCTCTGTTAAAATTAAAAACTAGGAGTTAAAAAATGCACATATTTATATATTCATATGTCCTTGTTCTCAAACCTGTCTTTTGCAAATCAATTTCTGTTCCTATCTTTGTATTGCGTAAAAGAAAACAAAAATCGATCAAAAGAACCGCTGATGAAATGCAATCGGGAATTGAAATTTTCATGTCGCGGCGGCACTCACAGTGCCGTTAAGCAACGGTGCATCGTCGCTGCATCGCGCTGCATAGCGGTGGAATTATTTCATGTGCGCGTGGAAGATTGTAAATAATCACATCAAATCCGCGAACGAGTGAGTCGCGTATCGATTCAACAGAACAATAATTCCTTAGCGACGGAAGCATTGAACTATAGTGCGCGCGCGTTTTCACGCACGTGATTTCGTCCGGTCAATGCTGGCTGCATTCCGAGTCACTGCACTTTCTAGCGGTCGCCGATCTAGCGCTTTCGTTCTTCGAACTTGGGGGAATGACGCTAATTACGAGTCAACTCGTTTAGATGTTATTAAAAATAATCTGGCAATCCGGTTGTAAAAATGATTGACCGTTGTTTCTTCGCGTTTCTACGAGAAAAATTTATTAACACTCAATGGATGAGGGATCAATTTATTTAAGCGTTAATAAAGATAATTTAACGTCTATAAAAGTAAATCGCTCGTTTTCTTCCCGCGTTTTTATTAACGGCCAGTGGATTAAGAATAGTATAATACACGCTCGCTTACAGCTGCAAAGCGGCGGTCTTATATATGTTAAGTTAACGGTACGGTAACGGTCGTACGCGGATGTTAACTGCGATATTAACTGCGCGATCTTTAATGCCGCCATAATCGATGGTCCATTACTCAAATTACTTGCTCTTGCTATTAACCGTATGAGAGATGCAACGCCGCTGCAGTCAAAGGCATTTCGATCTTCGATTAATTGAGGAGTGTATTCCGAAGGTCGACCGACCTTCAGATCAATCGAGCGATTGCTCCTTGAATTCTTTATTATCACGTACGAAAGATATATTATAATCCTAACATGTTTTATAATCTCTTTAACTCTTATTTTAATTTATTTTTATTATTATTTATTTTTATCATTATAACGCTCTAACATTTTGACTAAGACGTGACGTGACGTGAATCTGAAATCTTGACATTTGAAAATAATTATACTATATTTAATTAATCCATTTCTACTATTTTTTTTATGTAAGTACTATATTCACATATAATAATAATGGTTAGCAATGTAACGATTCAATCTATAGAGATATGCATTAATATTTTAATCGATACGTAAAAGATTTAATCGCATTGAAACGATTATCCTACCATGACGTTCACAAGGCAGCGTTCGCCAGGTTAATTGCACGGGGGCGAGATTTCAGGCTGCTTCCTGACGGCGGTCAGAAGGGTGGCGCAGGCGCGAGACTTTCGCAACCCCTTGAGAGGGAAACTGATGCGGTTCGGCGGCAATTTGCGGGGGGAAGGACCAAAGTTTCCTCAGTGTTTTCGCGCGCGTCGAGCACTCGCGATCGTCGCGAATTTTCGCAGAATGTACGCTCGCGAGATTTTGTCTAAGAATTCTTCGACAAGTGGTGTGTCCTTCGAGGATACCTAATAAAAGTACTCGATTAGTGGCGATATTAATTATAGAGCAGGATTAATGAAGTTTCATAATGTGTGAGCATTGCTCACTCAATTTAATTATAATTATCCGCGAGCGATCGAGACGTAATTCAATCGCTTTTGAGCTTGACTGTCGCCGTTTGACATTAGTCGAATATTAATTCGAAGGCAAATCAATGGCATGAAGCCGGTCTCGTGGGCTGAGTCCGATATTTTTGTCCATCTTAAAGTGGAAAATTATATACCTTGGTACACACATGATGTAACAAATTCTCTGCCGGCGATCTTAGCAATACGACGTTAAGCGCTTCGAGATTTCGAATTGGACGAATTTTGCGTGCGCGGCTCGAAATAAATTTATGTCCCGAAAGATAATACTTGTTCTCGAAATTTTCCAAGTACTAATGCTGGTAAAATTGCAATTCGAAGAAAAAAACTGACTTTATTAATATTCTACATTTATTAACTATATACTTTCTGTAAATATATATGTATATTTATTTATTTATTTGTTTGTTTCACCGAATAATAAAAAAGTTTCTCTTTCCTTCTCGAAGTGTGAAACATTGCGTACAGATTTCTCGAGCTGCATTAAAAAAATGTCTATTTATTAATCGCGGGCACGAAGATCTTTTTGTCACTGGCTTTTGCATTTTTAAACTGATAGAACTCGAGATACTCGTCAGCACGCAACAAAAAAGCTGGCAGATGCAAATATTTATATTAGTATGCAAATATTTGTAATATTTCCAGTACGGTGATATGAAAGAAATAGACTCCGAATAGCAATAGAGCGGCTGTTTAGCGGCACGCGGTTTCTGGGACCCGGTGAACGCGATCGATAGCTTTATCGCAATCGCCGCGACCGGTGTATCTAAAGAAGAAAGTGTCGGAAAAAAGTATGCAGTTACTTTCCAGCTTCATGGGTCGCCATACAAAGCGAGGAACTTCCTTAAAAAAAGGTACGTTGCGTCGCGGATGAGTGCGCTCGCGTTCTAATGGAGCCACGTGACATTAATCAACTAGTTCAGCACGAGAAGAGAGGAAAGCGAGCGGCAAAAATTTCACGCGTGGGATATATACAAAAAAGATATTAGAATTTAAGATTGTTTGAGACGAATCATTATGTTAGATAAAGAGAACTTTTCTGATCTTCTCTTGCAAAAAAAAAAAAAAGAGATTTAATGAGCATATGCCGCGACACTAAATTTTATATCAGATGAATAAACGTATCTATAATTTACTACACGTGTGGAACGACAGATCCATGCACGGTTTCACTTATCACGCTTTGTTAGTTCTTTTGGTAAACAGGAAAGGGGATCAAGTTCTAAATCGCACATGATACCTTGTGCACTATATTTAAATTATAGTCATATAATATGAAAATCGACGGAATATCGCGAGATTTTTAATCAACAAATAATAATTCATTCTAATTCTCTCTCATGATTTGACTTTCGATGTTCACGAGCAGTTTGCGTCACATGTTGTATGTATAAATATCACATATTAGTTCCATGTGACATGATAAGACCGATACACCATGGCCGTAACGTTTAAACAATTTGTCGAGTTTCTCTGCACACGCGTGCAGAAACTATGTGGAACGCAGCGATAGAATATTAAGGTAAAGCAGGCGCATGATCTAATAACTTATTTGATCGATACCCTCGGAAATGCCTATATAGCGTCAGCGTGAAGCAGTTATGCTCACGCGATGTGGATGCTCCGTGACCAGTTTTGTACGGTACGGCGATCATCGAGAGCATCGAAATTGCTTTTCGTGGAACCTCTATAGAGACGACCTCGTGCGCAACTATCAAACACCTGATTTCGAATTCCACTCAATTCGCGCGTCGCAGTCTGGAAGACTGTTTGAATCGCCGATTAATTACACGCGTAAGAGACGGTACACGTGTCATAAATTTTTACGCAAGTTTCTAAATATAAATTTTATTGATACGCACATGGGGAGACTCATGTTTATTTTATCGATTTTTATTCGTCAACATCGCAGGCACTCTTATTCCACTTTGTTATCGTACGTTCTTCGCGACACGCTAACGAATACTTCGCATATCACGTATATATATTCAAAATACGGAGAGCGTGATTCGCCAAATTCAATCTGCGGAAGTAATTACTCTTGGCACACAGTCGGACGCGACGTCAACCACATGAAAGGTTGCAACGTTAATTTCACCCTGTATGTGCCTCCATAATGTCAAGGTCGTGTTCTGAATTATTGTTCTTATCCTCCAGCTTGATTTGTCGTGAAATCAGTCGCTATATGTTATAACTATTCAATATTGAAGTGATAACAGACACTGCTAATATTAGATAAATAATTTATTCAGTAGCTAAAATTTTATGAATTGTTTCTAAAATATCAAAAGTATCAAGAGCCTCTTTTTCTAGGAAGGTCTTAGAGATCTAATGATAAAGTTTTCTTTTTCAATAATAATTAAATGTCAAGCAAAACTTTTCCATTCAACGACGTAGTTTCATTAAGTATTCTGTATAAAGTATATTTACAGAATAAGTCAGTAAGAACGTAATTCGAAGGGCCGAGGAAAAACGATCGTTAGGCGAGACAGTTGGCTTAATAAATGGCTGGAAGATTTCCGTGGGGTACGTTTTCGCGTAGATGCATTTCTCGGAGTGCATGCATTTCTCCGCGGCAATAATTCTTACGCGTGACACTTGTCTTAGCTCCTTTACCGGTGCACTGATTGATATGCACCGCGCACACAATCCGGAGAATTGTAAATTTATTATAGACTGTAGATCACTACAGCGTAGTCCCACTGATCACTGACTGTAGTTCCACTTGAATTAAATAAAATTCAATTAACTCTCAGAACAGGTACTCTAGCAGAGTACCTGTCTCAAAGAACGTCACGATAAAAAGAATAGACAATAAGAGAAGGCAATAAAATAAAAATAATGGGGCACGTAAGATCATACTCTTTGCTGTAACTCGGTAAAATCAGTAAAATGCAAAAAGGAAATTTACGCATACGAAATGCTAGGATTATCTTCCAGTTAATTAAGCAATAAGCCTTTGCATAATTAGCAGAAATCATTAGTGGAAATTCAGACATCACTGCAAGTTAAGCTCTACCTTCTTTCCACGTACTTAGCGTTAAATGCGGTCGTTTAATTTTCACTTTATGTTTATCTCAACTGCATTCTGAATTGCGTTTAAATTTTCTCTACGGTTTATACACGTGATACATACACGTTATACATGTGATTGTGCACGTACCTCTAACATTGCGGATATATTTTCTGTTCCTCAGGAAAGCGCGAATCCAACGGAGGCGGGAATCCTGTTGGTAATTGGCCGTCTTCGACGGGGGGTCCGGTCAGACCCCTTAACAGTACCGTTGGCGGTGCGACGGGGGGCACCAACATGACACCCGACGATCCCGCGCCCGACGAAGAATTCGCCCTCGCCGTCGCGCAAAAAGCACAGGTACGGCAGCTTATCATCGGCGAGAGAGAAGGGTTTTTTGTCCAGTCAAGCCGAATAATAAATTCTTGATAGCGAGACAACGGCGCGTATGCCGTTCTCTCGCCGAGTCATTTCCTCGCCGGTTGAGAAATAGGCCACGATAAATGTTCCTTGCGCCTTCTTGTCTGCATGCATACCTTAAAAACCTTTTATAAATTCGTTAGTATGTAAATGGCAATATGAGCAAAAATTCTTCTCTAAGTTTTTGATTCATTTGTCCTAAAAATTCATCAAAACACTGGAAAATTGGGCTAGATTAAACATTTATTAAAAGTCTGAATTAAATCCACGTGGATTACACAAAGCGCCGGGAGAATGAAATTCTAAAATTAATTAATTTAAATTATTCATTGAAATTTTTTTTTTACAAGTTTGAGATGAAGTTTTAATTAAAATATTAATTAAATAAAACTCGTAGGGAAAAAAATTAGGACAGGCGCTACAAAGGTATAATCGTGTCGTACGAGTTTGAGGCTCGCATATGTATGTATATGAGACTAACTCGGATATACGTACTATTTCTCGCGTGGAATGCCCCTCGAGCGTAGGTACGTATGTAATTTCAATGGCCAGTGTCCCCGTGCACGGCGGATATTTTTCAAAGGAACCTACGCGAGTTGAATCGTCAATTCCGTAAAAGCGACCGGGCACAATGCTCCGTGAAGAAGAGAGGAGCCGGAACGATGTCCCGGCAACGTGTTCGCGATGCATACAACGTACGCATCGTTGAACGTTCGCTGACGTCGTTATGGCTATTGTCGTAGAACTCAACGATTTTTTACGTTCGCTTTTGTGGTTTTGAAGTCGACCTATTTAAGCTTCGAGTGGCTCATTCAGGAAAATGTGACGATATTTATTCAGCTGATTCTGTTATAATCCCAGGATTATATTATTTGATTATACGATTTACCTCATTTGGATTTTCATTTTAATAGAATATCTGTTATTCATGTGAATGAGAAATAAATTGTAGTGCGAGAAAATTTCACAAAAACAGAATCAGTCGGAAAATGAAACAATGCAAAAGAAATCTCGCATTTTTTATGAGAAAAAAGTACAATGAACTAGAGAAATTTATAAGAATTGTAATTAGAATAAATAGAAAAACTTTAAATGTATTTTTGTTTGTCGAATTAGCAGTAGTTCTGTAAATTCTATATAATTCTATGTAGTTCCGTTTCGTTGCTCGTTGATGTTTCGTGTCGATCAAATTGAATTTTGAGAAGACGAAACTACTTTCACGGACCGTGTCTGAAACTGCATAAACATTGTTTACATGCCATATAATGATTACCCTGCGGAATATATAAAGTGGAATTTTATTGATCTTAATTTTAATATAACATTAAATATAATTTTCATATTTTTCTGGTGAATTTAAGCTCTATTTCTTCCAGGAAATTTCGCTAATAAATTTCAAAATAAATTTCAAAATAAAATTCTAAGAAAGTTAAATTTCTGCAAAAGAATTAAGTGAAACTAATGAGATTTCGTTGCTCGATTGTAGCCCAAAATTTTGCCGCTTCGAAGATACTTTTATTAAAGAAGAGTTTATCGTAAGCTGGTCTAATTAATTCTCTAGATATACTCTAACAATTTTTAAATATCCAGTATATAATATTATTATTGTATTATGATATTATAATTAATTATCAAACATAATAATCAAGGCGCTTCTCTCGTTTTGAATTGTTCTAAGATACTTTATTTTAGAAAAAATCAATTTTCCAAATTAGATAAAAGAACGAGATAAAAGATGAATAATTAAACACCTCAAAGCCTTTATGGAAATTTATGGATGCAGAACTGAAATTATAATGTGGGAAGTCATTGAAGTAATGCTTTCCGGCATGGAACTCGTGAGATTTCTCGAACGATCTTTATCTCGTACTCTTTTCTAGTTACTCTACCGAGAATAATTAACACTCTACTTGAAAACAGAATCCTTCAAGATAAATTTCGAACACGTGCTGTATTTGAAAGAAGCCGATCGCGTTTGAAAACGTTCTTCTTTCATACATAAAGATTTAGACATAAGTTTTTGATGCAATCTTACCGAATATACAAACTTATCACATCGCAGTATTTATCTCATTATAATCTAATTAATTAAAATAAATATTAGAAAGTGCGCCTTTCATAGATAAGGCAATTTATCTAAAAGAAATCGATGCATTTTTGAGTCGCTTTTCACAGAGGATGTTTCGCAGAATCTTTTCTACAATTAAGACCGATACTTCTCTGCATAAACGTCCTAAATTATGATGCAAGAGTAAAATAATCTCGCCGATGATGATATTTATTTCGCTGTAATTTCGTAAATGGGAAAAATATAGCTCTCGACGAGAAACACACGGCTCCATCGAGGTTCTCTCGGAATATTTTACGAGAGGCGATACGCCCCTCTTAGCATTGGACAACTTTCCAATTAATGAAACGTTACGTTCTTGACGGAACAGGTTGAATTACTATTGCGTAAGGGCGCATGTTGTGTGTGACAGCGATCTTGCGTCCTCGAAACGATATCGAGAGGTGCGTTGAGGTACCTTATTGCGTTAATATCGCTCTAGTTAATTTTAAGAGCGGAGCTCACTCAACTTACTTTAAAGATATGAAATAAATACTGTGAAAAAAAATCTTTGAAAGTATAAATCGTATTTCTAAAATTATTTCATACATTGTAAACTAAAAATTTCGCCGTGGAACGTCTTGATTATTATACTTGTTAATTATAATATTATAATATGGCTATGATATATTGGATATCGAGAAATTATTAGAGCGCTTTTAAAGGATTAATTAGGCCAGCTTACGATAAATTCTTCTTTAACGGAAATTATCTCCTTTCTTAGGAGAGATTTATTTTCATATTTATACGATGCTATCCGAACGCTTTTATTCGATATCAACTCATATTTTTTTTCTATCCTCATCGAGAGATCTATAAAAAAGAATCGTAAAACCTTTCATTTCTTACGCTTATAATTTATTATTCAACCACGAGGTTAATGACGCTCTTCGGTGACGTCAGAGAAACCTCTTCGACGTTACACGCAACGTCGCGTGTAAGGACGCAGAAATCATGTCCTACATCCTAGCAAGACGAAGATACGGCGTCTTGGACGTGTCGCGTGACATTGCTTTCACTTCGCGCGAACCTGAGGACAAAAACATTTTCCGAGAATATTCTGAAATTGCGATATATATGTACGGTTTTAGCATCTCAAGGTAATTGCTGTTAATGATATGCTGCGAATAAACGTACGGGCGGACTGTTATTACGGGGTTTCTTTCGTTAATATTTCTTTACCTTGCATTGAATACGACAAGAATGCACCTAGTGCACTACGTCTGCGTGATATTTAGTTTATGAGTAATAAATACTAAAGAAAACGGAGAAGAAAACAAGAAGATATTATATTTTACAATCTCGTATATATGTGCGGATAGTTACAATTGTGATAAAATTGAAATAGATAAATAAGGAAAGTGTTCTGTTAACGTAGAGAATTATAAATTATAGTAAAGAATTAATTAATTGTTCTATATTATCCGATTCATCCATACATATATCCGTTTTTAAAGTATATGTTCTTCTTTAGTTTGCTTCTAACATTTTTACAACTGCTACTCTTTTTTAAATACATTCTTGTCCAATGCAAAAGAAGAAAATAAATATTTTATTATTAACTGTAAAATTGAATTCGAAGATACTAAATATGTATAGGATAAGAATACAGAATATCAAAATTATAACTGAAGAGAATATCACAATTATATAACTTAAAACAAAAGTAATATTCTTGAGAATTAAATCGAATGTAATTAAAATAATTCTGAATTTATTAATAAATATATATTCGGTAATAAGAGTGAATGCAATATTAAATTAATCAAATGTTTTTTTTGTGTCGTGCACATTATCAAGAATTAATTATCTCACCACAAATGACAGATAATTAGCATTGATTTGATCATCATTAACATCGTTGTTAATACAACACTTTGAGTACGTTATGCGACTCGATTATCGCCGGATTAATGCGATGCATGCGATGGGAAGGTACCCAGCGCTTTCATATTTATTTGATACACACAAATGCATGCGCGCATGAATGCATCGGATGAAATATCTCTTTGCAGAGAGACGCAGAGGCAATCCGCACCGCTCTGTATCTCGGAGTGGCACTCGCGATCACCTGGATAATAGGAGCGGCAGGACTGTCGTTGGCGTGGCTGGTTCTGGTCTTGGCATTGGCAGGGACGATCGTTAAGGCAAGAGTGTCCCGGCTCCTTCAGACGGAATTGCAACACGAATTGGCCAGGTTGCGTAGAAGACGGGCTTTGTACAAGGATGAGACCGCCGAGTGGCTCAGTCTGCTCCTCAATAAGTGGCAAGTACCGTTTTCAACAGTTATCGATGAGCGGAGAGGCTAATTGCGAGAAAGGGACACCTGGTATATGTTAATGTACCATCTGCTGTATGTGAATACCGATACGCGTCACTTTGAGTTGCCTGCAAAAGCGTATAATTATTATCAAGTCAATTATTATAAAAAAATTCATATCGACATTTCCTTTTATTAACGAGTACAAGTGTTTTTAAATAGAAAAATCAATTATTTAAATGTAAATTAATATATAACTGTTATATCATTTTATATATCAAATTGTCCTTATTTTAAAAAAATAATGATAAAAATAAAAATGTTTTCAGAGAGAGGATTTTGCAAATGTAACAAAATATAATGAAATAAATTTATACTTTTTCGTGTAGCTGCGAGAAGCGGTAATCTGAATACACACACACACACATACATACGCACATACACATATATACATACATATACATATATATATATATATATATATATATTTATTATATATTATATATACATATATCACGATTGTCCTCGTATCGGATGGGTGAATGAACTTCTCTCTCGTTTGAGAACGAGTACTACATATTGTAAACATACCACATTCCTGCCGCACGTGATGTATGTATAGATGTAGCCTTTCACGTTTCTGTTACTCGTGCCGCGAATAAAATCCTTGTCTGTCGCTGCTGCTGACATATGTCGAACGGAATGATTTGTCGATTCTAAAATTGCCGTGATTAAATAAATTGTATAATATTATAATAGATTATGAAAAATCATTGCCAGCTGGGTTCCAAGTCAGTTTTGATAAAGTACAGACGTAAAAGAGAAATCGAATATATAATATGGAAATAAAAATATTAATAAAAAACTTCCAAGATTTCAAAATTTTGGAAATGCTTATATATTAGAGAAAAATATATATATATATATAATTGTGCACGTTTAAGAGCAATCATCTTCACACACGATCCTTTCCTCGTTTGTCAGTGGCTGAAAACGGCCAATGCGGCAGGCGAGAATAGGCAAGGAAAGAGTGCTACTTATTTGGATAGTTGATAGACCTGTTCGAGCATTCCTGAACTGCTGGCTGCGGGTTCTCACCGAGTAGCGAGGATATCTACATGCAGGAAAAAGCGATGAATTTAGCGCGACACGTTATATTCATGCATTGTATGCGCATAAAAGAAACAGATGCAATGGACAGAGACAGTGCGGCGATCGCACACATCGGCGTTTATTTGATTATGTAGAAAACGTCCGATGACTACAAAAGAATTTCTATAGAATCGAATTCCATAAAAAATTCAGTAAAATTTAAAAAGCCTGTATAATAACCCGCGAATAGACTTTAATTCCGTACACGTGCGACAATATTCTGAAACGAACATGTGCTTGAAATAAAAGTTTCGTTTATTCTTCGCTCCGAAAAAAATGATATAAAATTAAAAATATAAACAATAATTTTTTGAATAAAAAAGCATAAAATATAAATATTTATTGTAATAATAACATTTAAGAAAAAGAGAGTATATAATATTCTAATATATATTTAATGAGGTAATTTACGATGGAAAACGTGAAGACGTCAAAATTGAAAATGACAAGATGTTATCACTATATCCTAAAAAATGACAAGTGCGTGGGCACGTGTTAATCCATTCATCTGTAATCTCGTTTTTTAATCTATTCACGAAACCGCGTGGGCTGGTCGAGTATTATGTGAATTGACTCGTTGTCAATGGGATGTCATTAGAGATAAACTCTGAAAATAGCCCATTTCTCATGATACCGAAACCGTCAGCACACATTTTTCATGCTCGAAAGAGCGCTTTATCATAGTAAATCTCGCTATTCGCTTAATTAAACTGAATATTTAATGAATTGTATCTTATCGCGTCGCTCTTTGAAATATCTATTCGCAGGCATCTAATATGAATGGAAGAATGTAATTTAGCAGGGATTGAAAAAATATTCTCTGCGATATAGATTTAATAAATTGAAATAAAAACTAGTATTTTAATTAAAACCAGCAGAGAAAATAGAACATAGATAATAATAAATGATTATCTCTCTCTCTCTCTCTCTCGTTTATATATCGAATATTATTTCCACAGGTGGAGATTCAGCGCCGCCAGTATCTTTTCCTTGGCGAAGGAACGACTGGAGCCTCTCCTTAATGAAGCTAAACCTGGTATACTAGGTAAAAACATGATTCAAAAACAGTCGGGCGATTTACAACAAGAAAAAGAGACTATAAAGAAAAACCTGCTAAAGAAATTAATCATTAAACACTCGAAAAATTCGAAATTACTTCATCGTTGGTTTTTCATAAGAGATCCTCATTTTTCAGGTCCATTAGAATTACGCGAACTCACTCTCGGCGAACAAACACCGTGCATCACTCGCGTGAGAACACTCGATTGCTGCAGCGACGATGACCTTCCTAATGGACATCATTCCGGTCAGACTAAACTATCCATCGAAGCAGATGTGCGGTTGGACTGCGAGCAGTTCCGCATGCTCATCACCACGCGGTTGTTTGGTAAAGGGTAAGAGATGAATTCTTCGTTATATTAAAAATTCTTAAAGAATATTTAAAAGATATATTTGTGAATATCTCTGTATTTTATCGTCACTTCGCGCAAATATTGTTTTATCTTTTGCATTGTATTCACAATCTCGCTGTAATTATTCAGTCAATATTGATTTCGTGTATAAAATGTTCCAAATTTTTCCCTTTTTTATTCTGGACCACTCCAAATTATTTCAATTACGATTCATCTCTATCGCGCGACTCCTAAATTGATTCTCTATTTGAAAAAAAATTCTCATGAATACGTTTTTAAAAATGCCTCGTGGTATAGCGTGGGGATGGACATTGATCTGGCGGTGGAGAAGCTATCATTATCGGGCACGATCGTCATCGATCTAACGTTAAACACGGCGGCGCCGTTTCCGCACGCGACCGGGCTTAGCGTGAGTTTCCTGGAAAAACCGGATGTCTGGTTCAGCGTAAGAATTCTGCGAGCGGTGCAGATGATGGAGATGCCGTTGATCAAGACCTGGATTCACGCGGTGGTCACGGACGCTCTGGCCAGCTGGCTGGTCGACCCGGGTCATCTGGAAGTAAATCTGAGAGCGCGCGAACGACCGGGTCCTGGACTGGATTCTGTGACCAATTCCATACCGCAAGGAGTGCTCACCGTTGTTCTGTGTCAGAATGGTTGTCCCGGTAAATGTTCTTTAAAAAGATTATCTCTCCCATTTACTGTTATGCGTTAACTGTATTATTTTCAAGCGTTAAAGAAACAACCGAGGAAAATTTTTTCTTTCTTTATGTATATTAGAGTGAAAATTGAGAATAAAATAGATTAGACTGAAAATTTAAAAACACAGGAACGTAAAATTTTCTATTTCTTAGCATGATCAGTATAATTAAATCGTGCGTTTTTACTTATCATATGTATTATCGTTAAATACGCAATTGCTATATTATGAACGCGTATGCTATATTATCAACGTATTATTATGAATTATGAAGTATCATTATGAAGTCGCTATAGAAAGTTCTTAATGAGTGTTTCTCCAGCAAACGTCGCCGATGAGGTGAGATGGCTCGTGGTAACAATAGGCGATCAAAGACGAATCACCTCGAATTTGAGCCCCACGTGGACCGAAGATGTGTCTTTCTTAGTCGGATCATTGGACAATGAGAGAATTACTATCAAACTGAAAGCAAAACGGCTCGTTAGTACCATCACTTTGGCGCAATTCGAATTGGCGTTAGGAGTCTACGATTGGGAGAACTCGCAGATGTAAGTGGCATTAATTGCATTTAATTATACAAGCTATATTAATGCTACTTCAGTTTTATGCTATTAGGGTGAATATTAAATCTCTTATCGAGCTTGTAATATACTCAATGCATTTATCTTGATTTGACACAGCGTTGAGACCGTATTACAACAGAAGAAACCATCCCGTAATAGCGTTAACATTCCGAGTATCAATGCGCGATTAGAATACACTACTCTTCCACATTTGGATCCCGAGTTACCACAGCCAGAACTAATAGCCGATAATATGCATCTTGCAGGTATATATACATATAAATAAAATATAATTTATAATTAATAATTTATAATTAATAAGATATAAATATAAAAACACAGAGGGAAAGTATTTATTTAGTCATATATGGAACTTATTCAAGTTGCGACGAACACGTCTTTATAAAATATCCGATATTCTTTTCCGCGATCATTAGTATGAAATATCGTATGAAATATTTTCAGTGCCGCGAGACTTTTGCCACAAAGCGCACAAAGCAGGTAAATCTGATTGAGATATCGAGTGACGAATGCGAGTTTGAGCATGATTTTGCAACGTTTTTTGATTTAACGCGTTGTTTAACTAAATGTGTGTGTACGCTTGATTATTTTACTGCCGAGACATTCATTGGGTAGTAAAGCTTTCAAACATGTAAAGCTTTCTATTTTATCATTCGCTTTTCCGTAAAAACTCGTAAAAGTTTTGTATGTATTTTTTTTTTCGTAATAATGACGAATTGAATGAGGAATTTTATTCTTAATGCATCGTAATTTTCAGGAGTATTGGTAATTTACATTCACTCCGCTGACAATCTCAATGGTGATGCTGCACAGTGTAATCCTTATTGCATGTTATTCAACAATCGAAAGAAGGTAAAGCAATTTATCTATCAAATATATTTTTACAATGTTTAAAGTTATATCCGTGAATTTATATGTTTACAATGTTTGAAGTTATATCCATGTGAATTTATATCCGTAAAAGTGGTCCATTGAAGTTATATCCGAATAATTGTTGTACGGATTTTTAGGTCAAAACGACGCATTATATTCGTTCGACCACATCCCCGGTTTGGGACTGCAGAGCGCAATTTTTGGTACAGGATTATACTCAAGTATCGCTGAGCTTTGTCATCTATTCATGGAATATAGCGAAATCGATGGACACGGACATGCTTGGATTAGCGATGCTATCTCTATCTCAGGTAATTTAAATAGGTTCTTTTTAACAAACTAAATGATTCAGTGCGTTAAGCTGAAATAAGACTAATAATTTTCGGAGACAAATTTAAATCTGAAATTTAAAATAGTCTTATAAATTATAGACTTTTACTTCATTCTTGCATTAAACCCTTTAATTTTATAGCGCCGTTGTTATCATGTATTGCGATATCACTAAAAAATAATGTTCTATTAAAGGATACCACTTGGATTATTAGAAAGGAACTCATGCTCAGTGGAGCCAACATCGCCTCCTCTATGACGGTCTCCGTTCTATTTTATCCGGTCAAAAGCATACAACAAGTGGTTAGCAGTCGCAGAAGTAGCATAGTTCCGATCACGGTGGACGACGAACCAAAAATCAAACGAAACAGTCTGCCATGGATGCAACAGGCTGTAAATTTATTAGCAATCTTGTATTTTTTCAGAAAAAAATGTTCAAAAAAATATTCATTTAAATTTTTTAAAACATTTTCAGAAGTTGCTATTAACACACAAGGACGTTGATCCCGCTTCCTCCGATATATCGAGTTTACTATCCACCGGAAGTGGTTTGATGGAAGTGACGCTATTGCGCGCGAAAGATCTCGTTGCGAAGGATCTGAACGGTTTCAGCGATCCTTTCTGCGAACTAAAATTAAACAACGAGACAAAGTACAAGAGTAGCATAAAAAAGAAGACGCTGAATCCTTGCTGGGACGAGAGTTCTATCATGGGTTTGCCAAAGACCGGGGAAGCTTTAGATATCGTAATTTTACATATTTATCTTTTTTCGTACGCTAAAATTGTCATTAGAAAAATAAAGAGATGACCTTTTTAATCGATTATAGGTATTATGGGATCATGATACTTTCGGCTTGAAGGACTATCTTGGGAAAGTATCATTGACTCTCGACGATATCAGAAAGCTATCGAACAGCGATCAGTCCCATTGGTTTCCGCTCAGGGAAACCAAAACGGGATCTATAGAGCTGAAAATTAAGGTCTTGTCGGAAGAATGCGAGGTAATGCGCTCATATGCAACAGTAACATCCTATAATGACATTTATTTTTATTTTTCTTTTGCTACTTTACTATTTTATTCTCGCGATAAATTTCCATTCGCGATCTATTCATTCTAGACGCAAAGTACGTACGCAACCAGCAATGTCAGCGAGAATTCTTCTCGTCTAAATACCGAGCCTGACTCTTTATCGAGTATTGTGCGAAGGCCTTCCATAGAGAAATCTAAAATACGTCTGCACTTGGACCCAGTTATACCGCCACCGCCTCCACCACGCACTGTCACTCTCTTAAAGCCGACTACATCCAATCAGTCCGGTAAGATCCACGTCGTTCTTCGATCAATGTCATATAATAACATGTAACAGATTAAATATAGTTTACTTATAAAATTTCGATGTCTCTTTCATAGATAAGGCTAGTATCACCAGTAAGGAGTCCAATGAAATAAACGGAACGTCGAGTTTCTGGATTCCGAAAGTTATCGCAGAATCCGCCGCTGTTTCCGTCGACGAGACCGACACCACCAAAGTGATCGGAGAAAGACGTTCTTCCCATCACAGTTTGACCCCCAGCCCCGAACAGAGCTTCGGCAAGAAGTTACCACAGTACAACAGCTTCCGCATGATGAAACAGAAGGTAAACGCGATAGAGTAATCGTGATAGAAATCTCAGTTGAAGGTATTTCATGTAATTGTAGGTGAAGAGAGGTTTAAAACTTCGTAGATTCCGTTCGGAAGTGACTATAGAGGATAAGAACGATAGTAAGGGCATCACGTTGAGTTTGGAACCCAGAGGCGGCGGAGAGGCCGACGCCACGGAACTCCTCTCGGAATCCGGTCTGGCGCACGCTGTATCACAACCAGATATGCTAGGCAGAATAAGGCAGCCCAGTCCGCGCTTGAGATTAAGGCCGAATGGTCAGTGGATAGTATTAAAATATCACATCATTATGTGATATTTAAACGTAATTTTAATGCAGATATTTTCACTATAGATCTTCGTTACTTGTTGTTGATTTGAACTAATAAAATAAAAACTGGTGAGATAAAATAAAAATATATTAATAATAATCCTTTTATAGAAAAAAATATAATTAACGTTTTGGAAACTTGAAATTAAAGTATGAAATATAAAATATAAATGCTAAAAATATGCATAAAATATAAAATATAGAATAAAATAAAATTGTTTCTTCAATTATAAATTTAAAAATATCAACTATATAAAAAATCAAACAATTTGTAGATTTAAAAATTGTCAACGGCACTAGAGAGAAATATTCCGGAGTAGAAGGAAAGGTTCTTCAGGCGCAGGGTCTTCATGTAGCGCACATTGCCCAATTATACTGTCGAGTGAAGCTTCAAACGTAAGGGTACTTAATATATGTTGATGATGAAAATTTGCACAGATGATCAAACTAAAAATTTCCAGGTGTACCAGTCCCGATAAGATCGTGTCACCTAATGGCGGTAAGACCATCGCGAAATCGCGATTGCTGCCGGCTATGCCTAATCCTCAGTTCAGCATAGATTTCCATATAGACGGCGACGGCGTACCGAGGCAAGCTTTGCTGATATTTGAAATCAGAAGTGCCAGCAAAGAATTGCTGGCCAGTCGACGTATAACTTTACACGAATTGCTAGGTACCATATTTTAATTATTTTTAACGTAAGACTTAATTACACATTTAAATTTATACTTAATTACACATTAAAATGTAATTTAATGACGTATATACTATATAACAGATAATTTATTATATATATATGTAAATTGAGATTTTTTTCTCTATATAATCCTTTTTATGTAATTAGGTTTAATTATGATGTAATTATATCGTGTTCGAACTTGTAGGAGTGTCCGCAGCTAGCGATGAGATTCACACGTGGTTGGCGCTAAATAATGGTGCCTCATTGGAAGTACAAATTGCTCACGGAAGGGAGCTTAAGAATAAGTCGGCGAAAAAGTTATTTCGTTCTTGGTCGGTACATCGGATAGGGAAAATATGAGATTTGAAGAAAATAAAATTCTGCTGTTGTACATCTATTTAACATGCATTAATAAAACTGTAAAATTTTTTATTCTTCGGGGAAGAATCAAATTTCGGGAAAACAAATTCCGTCAACATTTTTCGCATAAAAGGACATAGAAAATTATTTTTACAAATTATATCAATTAATATCTATTAAAAGAATTATAATAGAAAATTTTTTGTGTAAAAACTTCTTTCCAGCTACATCTAGTTGAGACTTCAACAGCATTCCATATGATGTTCTTCAATCTTTTGTATGATTATATTCATAAGAACTTTCATATTCTAATACATAATTTCTGACAAGATTGTATAAGATGAATTATAGGTGTGTATATATATATATATATATATATATATATATATATATATATATATATATATATATAAAGTATGTGTGCGTGTATATGTTAAGTTCTAATTTATGTATATTAGGATTTTTCTAACATTTGCAGAATATATAAGAACATTAAAATCAACGAGAAATATTCTGAAAACCATTTCATTAATATAACTGTACTTTCTGATATATTACATTTGTACATTTACATATATTGTTATTTCATATATATATAAATATATATATATATATATATATATATATATATATATAAAATAACATACATAATACAATAATAATAATAATACTAATAATAAATGTATATTTTGTATTATCTCAAATATATACTATATAACATTATAAATATAAATATTATCAGAGTTTAATTGAGAAATTGTGCCTTTTACATAAATATATTATAGATATAAAATTTCTATTTCAATACATATAAATCTCATACATATAAATGATTATATATATTACAAAAGCGACAAATTTTTAGTCTTATTTCTCAATATACATTTTTTGTAAGCGTAGATACTGAATACTTTAAAATTCGAAATTTGCAATCACAAGAACGCAGTTTTGTTAAAAGAAAAGTTAATGCATAAAAATATCTTTTCATGTTTACTGCTCTAGTCATTATAACAATTTATTACAATTTTCATAATTATGTGTAATTGCAAACATATATAAATATGTACAATAATTTAATATATTTATGTATATATTTTCATCAATAAGAAAATAGAGAATTATTTATATTTAACAGATTGAAGCAAAAGCAATTAAGCCTTGAGTGTAATGTAAAACTTTATGACATTTGTAATACACATATGTATATATATATAGTTTCACAGCTAATTCTTTTTAATTAAATTAAGATATCCAAAACCTAATCTATGATTCTCAATGAGAATAAATGGTTAACAAGATATTCTCTCTCGCTGACATGATTCTCAATGAGAATAAATGGTTAACAAGATGTTCTCTCTCGCTGACATGATTCTCAATGAGAATAAATGGTTAACAAGATATTCTCTCTCGCTGACATGATTCTCAATGAGAATTAATGGTTAACAAGATATTCTCTCTCGCTGACATGATTCTCAATGAGAATAAATGGTTAACAAGATATTCTCTCTCGCTGACATGATTCTCAATGAGAATAAGTGGTTAACAAGATATTCTCTCTCGCTGACATGATTGTCAATGAGAATTAATGGTTAACAAGATATTCTCTCTCGCTGACATGATTCTCAATGAGAATAAATATGGTTAACAAGATATTCTCTCTCGCTGACATGATTCTCAATGAGAATTAATGATTAATAAGATATTCTCTCTCGCTGACATGATTCTCAATGAGAATAAATGGTTAACAAGATATTCTCTCTTGCTGACATGATTCTCAATGAGAATTAATGGTTAACAAGATATTCTCTCTCGCTGATATGATTCTCAATGAGAATAAATGGTTAACAAGATATTCTCCCTCGCTGACATAATTCTCAATGAGAATAAATGGTTAACAAGATATTCTCTCTCGCTGACATGATTGTCAATGAGAATAAATGGTTAACAAGATATTCTCTCTCGCTGACATGATTCTCAATGAGAATTAATGGTTAACAAGATATTATCTCTCGCTGACATAATAATCTTAATGAGAAATGAAATATTCTCTCTCGCCAAGGCAGAATTTTAATTTTAAGATGCAAAATTCTTGCAGGAATTAAAGAATATAATTTTTTTTCTATAAACAGAAAAAATTTGTACGACATGCTATTGTTGTTCAATATTATAACACAGTGTTATATACTTATGACAATGTCTTATAACATGAAGGATTACTAAATATTCGCGAATGTGTGTGTGCGTGCGTACGATATATGCATTTTAATAATTAGAATAATTATGTTTGACAGAAGTAATATGTAAGAAACATTTTTTTGCAATTCTTTTAGTTTATATGATTTAATTTGTTTTACTTAATATTAAAAAGAATGCACGTAACAAATTTTTTTACTACAAATTAAACGAATAATTCTCTTGAAGAATAACTCTTATCGATCCGAATGAACGTACTCGTTCATTGATCCGTTCATTGACAAGTAGCCCCCTCAATCACAATACTGCGCATGCGTATCACCGTGCATATGCGTACATGCGACAGCTGATCCGAGCAGCCATAACCAACGATTGCTTTGGATTTGTCATATATGTTTTGTCTGTCGTTAATTTAATTTAACAGCAATCGTTCTGCAAGCTCCGAGTGACCATAACGTTTGTTTACGTGACATATCAACATGGGCAACTGTTGCGGATTCTGTTTCAAAGAATCATCGTCGTATGAAGATCTCACGCCTGACCGGGTATGTCTTCTGTGTGTGCAAAAGTTTATAAAAATACGTACATAAAATATTAATATTTTGGCTGCATGATATTTTTATATCATTGTATCATGTTTAGTAAATTTCCTTTTCTTTTTCTTCGAGATAATCGTTTCTATCATTTATTGCATGAGCTCCAAAAGTTATTACTTTATATGAACTACGTTTCTTTATTTAGGAGACTATACGCAGAAGACAAGCGGAAGCTGCTGAGAGAAGAATAGCTGAGCAGGAACAAAGGGGTATAAAAGATATAAATTCTGTTAAAAGACAACAGCAACGGGCATTGGAACTTGAGAGACGGGAACAAGAAGCTGCTGCTAACAGTACGCAATCTACGTTGAAGGTAAAAATTCGAAGCAATTACGGTTTTGCTGCTGCATTAAATTATTTGATTATATATTTGAATAAGAACAAAAACCTTGACATATTTCAGTGGCAGGTAAACTAACCTAAGAAGAGATGCTGGTGTTCAACAGAAATAGGCTGTATATTGATTTTCACAAGGAATTAAATATGCCATATAATACTTGGTCGACCAAAATGAGGCAGATTTGATGTCACTAACGATATTGATATAATCACACAAGTGCAATCTTATTTTGTATCATTTATATAGAATTAAGTTATGAGAATAAATTAGGTTTTGGATATCTTAATTTAACTAAGAATAGCTGTGAAACTATATACATATATATATATATATATTACAAATGTCAAAGTTTTACATTACATTCAAGGCTTAATTGCTTTTGCTTCAATCTGTTAAATATAAATAATTCTCTATTTTCTTATTGATGAGAATATATACATAAATATATTAAATTATTGTACATATTTATATATGTTTGCAATTACACGTAATTATGAAAATTGTAATAAATTGTTATAATGACTAGAGCAGCAAACATGAAAAGATATTTTTATGTATTAACTTTTCTTTTAACAAAACTGCGTTTTTGTGATTGCAAATTTCGAATTTTAAAGTATTCAGTATCTACGCTTACAAAAAATGTATATCGAGAAATAAGACTAAAAATTTGTCGCTTTTATAATATATATAATCATTTATATGTATGAGATTTATATGTATTAAAATAGAAATTTTATATCTATAATATATTCAATAATTGATGTAAAAGGCGCAATTTCTCAATTAAACTCTGATAATATTTATATTTATAATGTTATATAGTATATATTTGAGATAATACAAAATATACATTTATTATTAGTATTATTATTATTATTGTTGTATTATGTATGTTATTTTATATATATATATGAAATAACAAGATATGTAAATGTACAAATGTAATATATCAGAAATTACAGTTATATTAATGAAATGGTATTTCAGAATATTTCTCATTGATTTTATTATTTGATTTTATTATTTACGGATAAAATACTTTATAAATCGGTAATCAAAGTATATATCAATACATAAATACTTATATGTAAATATGTAAGATTTATACATTAATGATTGTGCCATTATATAATGTTTTTGTGGTAATAATACAAAATAAAAATATTACATTATTTTTGTTTCGTATAATATATTGTATAAATTAATTATAAACTTTATGGGAAAAAATGCTATTATTTTATTAATATTTAGTATTTAATCTATCAGATCTTTACAAGAAAATTAATCTTCTTAAAGAAATTTATTTCTTTCAATATGAAATTTGTTAAAAACAAGTTTGTTTAACATCTTAAAGAAACTGCAATTTCTCTATTAAATAAAGTGATTTTAATAGAGATAAAACAAATTTTATTGCGTTCTCTTCAATATTACTTTCACATATTTTCACATATTTTACAAAAGACAGATTCCCATTGCTCTTTAATTCCGCGCGCATATTAATCGCCGCGAGATTCGTCTATTTTGTGGTGTACTGCCATTAGCCGCGTTAACTACTGTCTGCAAGTCGCATTGAGATTTACTGATTATTTGAAATGCTGGTAACCTTTCTCCAGTGCGGGCAATTAATCCCTCGTTTCTTAATAAGCACATTTACGCTCGTCATTTCACAAATGTCGGCGCAAAAGTAACCGTAAAACGCACTCTGTGTAAACTCTCTCTTCTCTCTCTCTCTCTACTTTGATTTAAGATTTAATTCAAGATTGATTCACTCAATTGAATTACTCAATCCAATCATATAAAAATTAGCTCATTGATTGGTAAGTTGTCCTAATTTATTACAACGATAAATATTGAGGCATGCGTTGTAGCCATGATGAGAAAATATTAAAAGACGGAGTGTCTATAGGTGTGAGGTAATGTATGATTAAAATCACAAGAATTCTCGACACAGTTGTGAATTTATCATCGCAAATAAATAAATGATTAATCATGCAATTGTAATAAATGATTATAGAGCAATAAATGGCTTCATACATCAATCGATGTACTATCGTTGCAGTCTGCTTCTACTTTACCCTTGGTACTTGTTTGGCTGGAGTCAGCCATAGTTATTTAATACACGTAATATCGAAAAAACGTCTAATTAGCGTCGTATGCTAATAAACGTTACGTAACGATCGATGATGTTTCATTCTACATGTTTCCATTTCATGCGTAGAATACGCATTATGTATTGTAAGATCGACGCATGCTCCTAGCGTTCGCGCTGTAGTCTCGTGTTCTATGAACATATATAACGTATAACGTCCTCTCATCTGCATTAAAGCAAATAATTTTACGTTACTGCTTTATGTAAAATTCGCGATATATAAAAAATGCCCGCAGTTGCTTCCATAATAATACACAAAAATTGTAAAATCTGTAGTGTTGTTTTTTATAACGCAAAAAAAATGTAAAATCTAAAAAATGTCTTGACACGTTATAAAATAAAAATAATTAAGATATCTTTTCTGCCAACAATATTTTCTATTCTTCTAAGATTAATGTAAACCTCTCCAGTAATTATTTTGAGTAAATAATGTTCTTTAATGGGATACCATAAAGAATATTATTAGTATTAAATCCGATAGCATATATACTTTTCTTATGACATTATCTTAATATTAATAGGAGAATCATAGAGAAAATTATATACGACTTCCCCAAAAATAGTCAGAAATTTCCAAATTACTATAATTTAGACATTTACAGTAAACTATTACGTTATTCTGCACTTCGTATCGACTCGTAGGCATGCAATAAAACTGCTCGCAAGAGCAGGACACGGAGAAAGGAGCGTGTAAATAAAACGTTTGACAGATGTGCCGGACATGTTCGACGGTACCCCGACAGCGTCGATCCGGACCTGGGATAAATCCGGGGGTAAATAGGGATGCACGCTCCGAAAGGTCGGGCCGAAGGTAGGGGAATAGTGATTGCGACGACGCGGGTGAAACGGGGACAAGGATGGTGTCGGTACCTGCTCTTCAACGGTGGTTCGGTCGGTCGGTCGGTCTCGTCGGTTGAAAAAGGGAGGTCGGATGAGTTTGCGTTGGCGCGCGGTTCGCCAGTTCCTCGCGAGACGCGAGTCGTGTCGCACGTCGCACCGCGTCAGGTGCAAATACGCTCGTCGCCAAGTGTCTCTCCCTGCATCTTTCGCACCTATTACACCTGACTTGATTCTGGTGTTGGCCGAAGGGTTTGCAGTTTCCTCGTGTACGCGCGTCCCTTCGGAGTCGCGTCGCGTCGCGTCGCACCGCGAATTAAGGCTAGCCTCGTGTGTTGCTCCGAAAAAAAGTACATACATACGTATCGCGCGAGTGTTCTACGTGACGCATTCGTTCGATCGAGGTTGAAAATAAGGTGAATGCCGACGATTTTCATTCATGATTGTTCGAAAGTAATAGCGCGCGCGATGACACAACAGTGTGTAATAATTAAAGCGAACATCTTGTTAAAATGACTGATCCTCTCAAAAGTATCGCGCGAAAGTCATAGAAGTGCATACACGCCTGTGTTTTCTCTTTGACGCATTGGTCCAACTGCTTAAAAAAATCATAAAATTTACAAAGCATCGATGCATCTCACGGATTCGCTCTTAGATTAAATCTCAAATGAACCCGTTAATTATCGTCGTTGGTCGAAGAATTCAGGAATTTCTACGAGTGTTTGATCGTTAAGACGCGTATCCGACAGTTGAGACAAAATTTTCTCGAGAACAAAAGCACGCTGTGAAAGTGAATCGAAATCGAATTCTGAATTTACGCACGTTGCTGAATTCGGAGGAAACGAGACAATGAGCTGCGAACACAGCGGAAGTGTTAACCGTCAAGTGCGTCAGCTGGCCATTAAGTCGTTTGAATTGTTGTAAATCGCCGCAAGAAAAAATCTTAAATGATAAGAATATTGGATTCTCTCTGTCATTTTCTTATTTCTTCTTGTAGCATTTAAATAAATATGTGAAATTAAAGACGCCTCACGATAATATTATTTAATGTATAGTTCCTTCACAATATAACTAATTCTTTTGGTTCTCAAATTTAACTTCATAAAAATCTTTTTCTTTTATACATATCGCAACCACGTTAACTTATACTATTATAAAATAATCACGACACACTAAAAAACTTTCCTTTTTATAAAAATATCTCTAAGAATTTTGCTTCAATGGTTTTGTTTACGAAGAAATTTTCTTCGTTTCGTGACAATGCATAAAGAAACGACGTTTTAAAAACACAATGCGACAATTGTCTTTTATTTATGGATAGCCTTGAGAGAGAGCAAAATACCTCGTCACTGTCTCTTCAAAAGGTTGGTGTAAAAACAACACTATCGACGGGGGGAACGAATGAAAGACCCCGCGTTGATGAAATTTAATCAATTTAATAATTATAATTAATTAATTTAATAAAGATGTCAGGCACATAAGGTTCAATGTTGCCGTAAACTCTGGCAATTAAGGCGCAAGAAATCCTAACGAAGTTTTGTCGTAAGCGTACGAACAATAAATAAAGTTACAAAGTAAATTGTTCGGTTTCAATCACCTGTGAATATTTCCCACCTCACGATGAATTGATAGAAAATAACTAAGAGAAAAAAAAGTATATTTCTTTCTTTCTTGAAAATTAACTCTTCGTCATATGAACTAAAACTGTCATCTTTTGTCGTTCATTTTTACGTGTTAAATGAAGTAGATTAAATATTGCGATATATATAAAACACATAATATTGACGAGATAAAGGAATCGAATCGGTAGTAATAATAACGAGGGCAATAGAATTAATAATGTTCAAATATATAGGTAATGTATTAACGAAAAGCTAATGAAGCAATGACAAAATTGGAATGCAGCGCATGCCTGTTCGTGCCAAAGCTACATTAAATGTTGAAACGAAAATTAGCTCGACAAATTGGAATTATCGTACGCTTTGCATCGCGGCAAAAACTCCATCGATTTACCCCGATTTAAAACTCGAGTAAGCGTCTCGATAACCATTCATTTACGGCGCAAATGCGCATTCACATGACAAAAGATGATGAGCTTAACGAGATTTATGACAGATTTTATCGAAATGACACCATAATATATTCCGGGATGATTTGATAAATCGCGGCTTAACAAGATTAAACCTGTTGTTAAGAGAACAAATCTTTACAGCTTGATCTCACAGAGGCTAATACCAATTTTTGAATAAAATAATAATGGCTTATATAATTTAATTTATATATATATATATATATATAAAGAGAGAGAGAAAGAGAGAGAGAGAGAGAGAGAGAGAGAGAGAGAGAGAAAGAAAGAGAGAGAAAAGATATATGTATATTTGATATATATAATTCGATCAAAGTTTAGTTTTGGTCTTTTTAGAACAAAGTCATGTTCTAAAAAGAGTTCAAGTTCATATAAGTGTATGAAGAAAATACAGATATATATATATATATATATATATATATATATATATATATATATTCATATATAGATAAATATATGTAATTGTGTGTGTGTGTGTGTGTGTGTGTTTACTCTATTATATATATAATATATGTCGAACTATATCAATCTATTTTAAGTAGCAATAGCATTCAAATTTCTTTAACCCTTCTATTACTTATGCTTTGAAGGGGATGTAATATATATATATATATAAATAATATAAATATAGAATAGAAAAAGATATACATATAGATGTAATTGGCGTGACTAGGTGAACGTGTGTGTAAACAGTCGAAATTTCAATACATCATTATATATATATATATATATTACGTTGAATTATATCAATCTATTTTAAGTAGCAATAGCATTCAAATTTTTTTAACCCTTCTATTACTTATGCTTTGAAGGGGATGTAAAATATATATATATATATATATATATATATATATAATATAAATATAGAATAGAAAAAGATATACATATAGATGTAATTGGCGTGACTAGGTGAACGTGTGTGTAAACAGCCAAAATTTCAATACATCATTATATATATATATATATAGATTACGTCGAACTATATCAATCTATTTTAAGTAGCAATAGCATTCAAATTTCTTTAACCCTTCTATTACTTATGCTTTGAAGGGGATGTAATATATATATATATAAATAATATAAATATAGAATAGAAAAAGATATACATATAGATGTAATTGGCGTGACTAGGTGAACGTGTGTGTGTGAACAGCCGAAATTTCAATACATCATTATATATATATATATATATATATATATATATATATATATATATATATATATTACGTCGATCTATATCAATCTATTTTAAGTAGCAATAGCATTCAAATTTTTTTAACCCTTCTATTACTTATGCTTTGAAGGGGATGTAAAATATATATATATATATATATATATATATATATATATGTATATGTATATATATATATATATATATAATATAAATATAGAATAGAAAAAGATATATGTACATATAGATGTAATTGGCGTGACTAGGTGAACGTGTGTGTGTGAATAGCCAAAATTTCAATACATCATTATATATATATTACGTCGAACTATATCAATCTATTTTAAGTAGCAATAGCATTCAAATTTTTTTAACCCTTCTATTACTTACGCTTTGAAGGGGATGTAAGATATATATATGTATATATATATATATATATATATATATATATATATATATATATAATATAAATATAGAATAGAAAGATATACATATACATAGATGTAATTGGCGTGACTAGGTGAACGTGTGTGTGAACAGCCGAAATTTCAATATACATCATTATATATATATATATATATATATATATATATTATGTCGAACTATATCAATCTATTGTAAGTAGCAATAGCATTCAAATTTTTTACCCTTCTATTACTTACGCTTTGAAGGGGATGTAAGATATATATATATATATATATATATATATAATATAAATATAGAATAGAAAAAGATATACATATAGATGTAATTGATGTGACTAGGTGAACGTGTGAACAGCCGAAATTTCAATACATCATTATATATATTTATATTATTCATACGCATTTCATCTTCTTCTCTTCCGGTATGAGTTTCTACTTTGTTGAGTCTTAAGCAGCGATATCCGAATATATCACTATGCTCAGTTTTCTCTCTGCAGCCGGGATAATCTTTCTTTTGTATGTAAGCGTAGAAGTTCCTCGTTAATTCTAATTTTGAAGCAGCCGTCTCCTCTTCGAAATTGACTTTCTCGTAAATGATTTCGATTTCTTCGAGTGGTGAGCAATTCATCTGTGTCAGTTGTTGCGGATTTGTTTCTCGCTGATGCTGCTGATTGATGATTCTTTCTGACGTCATCGATTGCTTTCTTGAAATCCATCGCAATCTCGGATGTCTTGAAAGGCCAAATAAATTGCAAGTACTCGATCTCGCCGTCCCTGTAGTCTGCCGTGATCCACAGCCACGTTTTTTCATCCTTCGGCATGAACTCTAGCTCGCCGGACAAATAATGATTCAGACACAGTTTCAACGTGATTTCGTCGCATGAACAACAACTTGCCGGTCTTCTTGTGGCGCGGCAGCTTGATATCGTCCAATTCGCATTTTTTCCACTCCTTCATTGCAGTATCGAATCTGAACAGCTTTGCCCGATAACTATAGAGCACCTCCTCGTTTTTCTCGTCGATCTTCACCTCGATCTTGTATAACAATGGCATAACCGGCGAGAAGTAAACGTCTTCATTTTCCACTTTATCTCCGCTGATCTTGCCGCCGCCATCGTCAGATGATTTAGCCGGCGATTTCTCGCGCTATCAACTGTGTTTTTTATCATCTGTTTTCGACGTCTGGAAACTGAAGCCAATATCGGCCGTCTCCTTGGAGACGTCCTTGAAAATGATGAAAGAGAACGTTGGCAGCGTTGCGATAGAAGAGAACATTGCTGCAACTTTTGATGTCACGGATGTCTTTAGATTTGTCACAGGCGATGCAGTAGACGTTTGCGCCGGAATTGACGACGTACCAGTCCGGACAGGATCAGGAACCAACGGGTGACTTCAACAACTTTGATATGTTGAAATCGACGAGCTTGTGAGCAATCTCAGACCCGCTCTTGTGACTCGCCGTCAAAGACGACGACGGAGCCTTGCAAGCCACGCACTTCACGTCCGTTGTTTTTAATGTAACAGCCGTTCCATTCCTAGGAACCGGTTGATGTCTTGAATAGTTCCGACAGCGACGATTGGAACTTTGCCTATGCGTTCAAGCCCTTGTTGTCACTCGACGACGCCTTCTTCTCAAGCTCCTTTGCGACCTCGCTCGAGCTACAGTCCTTGGCTAGCTTCTGCTGGCAACTCAGCACAAAATAAAATTGTAAAATTTCTGAGTGCTGAAGGTCGCAATAAGTTTTCCGGGTTCCTTGGCGTCTTCCGGAACGGTCTAATTGATAATTATAGAACCGCTCTTATACGTAAACGCCATGTTTAGCAGTAATCGTAAACCCGAATCCGACTTACTTAATTGTTACCGAATCCGACTTACTTAATTGTTACCGAATCCGACTTACTTAATTAACTTACTTACTTAACTTAATTGTTTTTTTTTCGTTCTTTTTTCTTTCTTTCTTTCTATCTTTTTTTTCTTTCTTTTCTCTCTTTTTTTTGTTTTTTGTTTTTTTCAATTCTTTTCGTTTTTTTTCATTTTTTTTTGTTTTTGTGCTTTTTTGTGTGTTTTTTGTGTTTTCTTTTGTTTGTTTTTTTTCCTTTTTTTTTTTAAGAAGTTCCAAGTACAATATTATTAAGTATCGCATACAAATACAAATACAGGATGGAAACAGGCTAATAAGATCTTGCGGGGGCTCCCAGGAAGGAATGCGCAAGCGGTTCCCGGGGAGTCCTCATTAGCGCAAGGGAGTCACCGTTGGGTTTTAGCCGGTAGGAGTCCGGCACAACACGTCTTCTCCCCCCGGAGAGGGCGGGTATCCACAATGGATTTCCCAACGTAAAAAGAAAAGGCTAATAAGGTCTTATTAACCTGTTTCTATCCTAAATTATAAAAAAATAATCCGAATATAAACTAAAGTTAAGATAATATTAATATCGACCTTATTTTAAACCACAAATTATTAAATAAAAAATATATATTTAACACAATTATATGTAAGTAATAGTGACGATCTGCAATAAAATTCAATTTTACACAAATCTCATCACATTTCGCGTGCTCGTGCGTGAATTATCTTTGCTTCACAGCAATTAGCGTGGACGCGAAACGCGCACACTTATGAATGCGCCAATAGAATGGCAATTATAGCGATAGTCAATTCGACGGCGGTGGCCACCGTTATAAAGTGGCGTATAGTAAACATAGCCAAACATATCCAAACCAATGATCCACAAACAGATGGGTCTCGGCTGGATAGACACAATGTACGGATACATGGATCGTTGCTCAGGAATTATGTAATTGTACCGACAAATGTAATATACTTGACTCGTGCGTGATACATCGTGGTGCTTTTATGCTGAGAAGCGTACTTTTCGCGTTTGCGAAGAGGCAGAATAACCACAAAAATATGTGTGTGTGTGTGTGTACGCGCGCACACGCGCGCGTGTGTGCATGTGTGTGTCACAATTGTTCTTTTTATTTTATATACAGGTATATACATATATATATACAAATTTTTTTATATATATAAACTTTTTGTTTTATATATATACATATATTTATATACACTGAAAAAAAAATTTAGTTGAATACGTTCAAAAAAATATTCTGTTGTAGTAACTGTACATGGTTGTACTGAACTCTCTGTTTTGATGGTTGAACAATGCTTTGTTTACATCAACAAATTATTTCGTAATATTTTATTTATATTTATTTGAACGTATCGGACTAAATAATTTAGTTGGGCAAAACAAATTTTGCCTTTTCCAACCAAATTTTTTTTTTCAGTGTAGATAGATAGATAAATAGATAGATAGATAGATAGATAGATAGATAGATAGATAGATAGATAGATAGAGAGAGAGAGAGAGAGAGAGAGAGAGAGAGAGAGAGAGAGAGAAATTTTAAGAACTTTAGAGAATTAGAGAAGTTATACAAAATTTCGTATAATATGTGTAAATCGCAAAGA
Source organism: Lasius platythorax (assembly GCA_963971435.1). Classification (NCBI taxonomy): domain Eukaryota; kingdom Metazoa; phylum Arthropoda; class Insecta; order Hymenoptera; family Formicidae; genus Lasius; species Lasius platythorax. The sequence goes on from OZ020535.1 coordinate 16,283,353, forward strand.
GACTTGAGAGATTACACAATTTGAGAGATTAATAATGAATAATTTGAGAAGAATAATTTGAGACCAATAATAAATAATTTGAGAAGAATAATTTGAGAAAGATCAATAATGAAGCGGCGTCTCTTAAATATATCTATTTATTGGTGTGCTCGTAACTCATGATGGATGTACTTTAAATAACAAACGCCCGTTGTTTCAGCCGCAACCGAGGCCAATGTTTTTCTTCCGATACACTAAAACGTGGTTGAGAGAATGACGAAACTTTAATGCAATTAATTAGTGGACAAGTACGGCGCGAGCTGTCGCTTTTATCCCATGCCAACACAGCACGTTTGTTAAAATGTTCACTTGAATTTCCGGTCGCTTAACGGATTTACAAAGGCAGGATAAATTGTTTATAACAGTATTTGCCGGCGTTGTTTAATTATTATAAAATGCAGAGCGATTAGGAGATAAACTATTCTTGATCGGATGCAAAAAGCTAGCGGTGTTTAATCTCGTATTTGCGTGAAGAACCAGATACATATGCAGAATAACGTAATGTTCTTTTACAATTTAATATATTAATTTATATTTTATACTAGAGAGATAAACTTTTATATTTTATCCTTATTTCACTGAATCATAATTTGCGATAGCGATTGCGTTATATGCTAAATCCCCAAGTGCTTGAAAGTTTTATCGCAGACACACGGTCGTGACATTAACATCGATATTACGCGACTAGACTTTAAACATGTGCCGCTCTTTACCTTACGCAAATTAAAAATCTGTGAGGATTCCTTCGAAGTCTGACGCACATAAACCCGCTAGAAAATTCTATGCAACGAAAGGCATTCGTCGCGCAATCGTCGCTTTGAAAAATCCATGAAACTACTACGGAATATAAAAGAATCCGCATGCAAATGTATCAGATATACTATATCTCGAATGGAAAATGTAACTTAACGTTTTGTATATTAATATGTTAAAGAAATATAGATAAAAATTCTTCGTTACAGATTTGTTACATCTATAATAATTGTTTTAATTATTGCGTCAGTTTTAAGATATAGAAACATTCTTAAGATATGGGTCATAAATGAATGACCCGGCATCCGGCATGGCGGAGGGTTAAAGCTTCCGATTGTTATGTTAAAATCGATAAATCGTAACGACTAAAGACAAACTTGCTTAAAAATCTATTTAACTACGTTTCGGTACAAGTGCGAAGGACGAGGGAGGTAAGGTCCGAGCAGAGGACGCTATCAATGACTTTGGCATGCCGGAGAAAAGTAAATATAACACAGCTACCAAACCAGTTCTCTTAAAATAACTTGCGGTTATTTATACATATATATATATATAATAATAATGTATATTTGATGTGTATATTATATATACTATATATGTATATATATATATACAATATATATAATATACACTCATTATTCGCTCCAATTTACAATCAAACTATAATATGCTATGAATATGCACACTATAGGAATAGTATTTCTATTATTCTAGCAGTTTGAACAGCAGCACGTGTAGCTATCCGATACAGAATTATTCAATGCTTGTTAAATAGAAACTAACGTGATCGCTCGCGTGTGATCGTAGAATTTTGATATGTTTAAAAAAATGTCGGAAGTTTCGTTTATATATAACATGTGTATCGATTTTAAAAACTGAAAAATCCCCAACACTAACATTTTAGCGATTTTCACTTTCTTCGATAAATTCTTAAAGCAATCTAAAATTTGCATTTCGTAGTTAATAAATTCTCCCACGAAATAATTTCCGGTTGCGAAAATAAAATTAAAATCGACGACACAATTGTTTAGAAGATGAAAGATCGGTGATCATCTTCGAGCCACTTTACGAGCTGCAAAATATACATCCCCGAGATAAATTTTCCGCGTAATAGGATACGAAAAGCGCGAATAAAAGTTGAGGCAAACGGAAGTGCCATCGAGACGAGGAGTTTCGCTTGGGATGAATATGTATCACAAGACTTATTCGGCATCATTTATCTCCGGACAAATCTAACTTCCGGACGTTTTGAGTCAACGTACCTAAATCAAAATTCACCGTGATGACAAAGATGAATAATTCTTAACCTGTAAAGATAACACCGAAAAGCTGCTAGCTTCGACGCCAGTGTTGGCAGGAATCTGTACGTTTCACTCTTTACATTTTAACTCGAGACGTGAAATTATCGCGATTAAAAAGCGGAAGAAGTAATATAATTATGATTAACGGAACCCACGAGACTGAAATCTTAATTTAACTTTAATGAATCCTTAAACTTGCAAAATATTACAAGAGAAGGGAAGAATAATCACTAAACGAAATCAAGTTTTTAGATTTTTCCAATCGCTTGTAAAAATAATTGTTATACAAAATAACTTACTTCAAATGTGAAATAAGTGAAATGTTATTATAAATATATATAAAATAGCGTTTAAATAATTCGCGATTTAAATAATTTTGATAATTATTAATATGGCATTTTGTATATAATATTACAATGTAACATTACATATTAAAGTAATTTGCATATAAATATCGATACCACTGATTAAGGTATATGATATATTGATAATAGTAATCAAACTAATTCAATTGTGTAATTCCTGCGTATTCAATGCTCATATATGACCAAAGGTTCAACGAGGAAATGGAAAATCATAACGGAGAACTACTGAAATCATTCTGCGCAAATTCCATGAGAATCAACAACACATACTTCCAACATGAGATGAAATATAAGTACACATGGCAAAACACTACCGGACAACAATCAGTAATAGATTATTTTATTTCATAATCAACAGAAAAATATTCCCAAAACAAATACTAGATATTCGAACGCTGAACCAAGCAAACGTGGGAAATGATCACAAGTTAGTATTGTGAAAACTAAAACTGCATATACCAATCCTCTGCAAACCAAAAACAATATATGAGACAAAATTTGATATCGAGTCATTTAAAAACGAAAGCACGAAACAGCTATACGAGAGATAATTAAAAGAAAAGATAGGACAACGACCAATAACGATGAAAAACACAATGGAAAACTAAAGGAAAACATTTTAAATTCTGTCATAGAAGCGCTAGGACAAAGATAAATAAACGTAAGCAATAATAGAAAAATACCATCTGTTAGCTGGGAGAATCCGCACAGACATTATTTTTAATGTATCGTGTACTGCGAAAATCTTGAATATACGAGACTTTTTAAATAATAATTTTTTAGTTTTAAATAATAATTTTTTTGTTTTAAATAATAATTTTTTTGTTTTAAATAATTTTTTAGTTTTAAATAATAATTTTTTTGTTTTAAATAATTTTTTAGTTTTAAATAATAATTTTTAAATAGTCGTTATCACTGTAGCTTCAATTATTTTTTTATATCTTTATAGGATTAATCTTTCAAATTAATGATAAAACTTATTAAAATCGATGTATAAATTTATATAGCTTGCTTCATTAAAACTTCACACAGGTACCTTTTCCAACATAAATCGCATATATTAAATATATAATCGAGCTACTATCAAGAATAAAATAAGGTGCGTATGAGTTTATCGCTTGCATACCATCCGCGCTTCTTATAAGCGGAGTCTATAATAAGATTTTAAGCCCTAAGCCTTAAGAAAGTGACCAATCACAGTCAAGTATGAGGAGAATACTCGACTGTTATTAGTCAATTTCTTAAGGCTTAGGGCTTAAAATCTTATTATAGACGTCGCTTTATGCAATCATGAACGGCAAGACAAGAAGCTTTACCCGCGCGAGCTCATAAATTACTACTGAGGCTCGTGCACGTAGTATATATGTATACATAGAGAGAATTCATGGTAGTATCCCAGAACCGGCGAGGGACGAAATGATTGAATTTTATCGAAAAGTTGATTGATTAAATTTGCTTAACTTTTGCGATAACTGGTTTATTTGTAGCATGTAAATGCAGTTTCATCTAACAATAAGCTAAGTATATCAAGATCTATGGAGGATGATTTATAATAATTCCGAATGGGATCGTATAGAAACGCACACACAAAGTATAAATTGCAAAGCAATATTGCAGCATTGTAATCATTACAATACATATAGAGCGAGTTTTTTAATTCATCAATTAATTAATCGCACCAAGCGCAAATGCAGCACGTGCTTAATTTGATTGATTAATCAATCGATGAATTAAAAAACTCGCCCATAGTACATATTTAATGATATGTGTTCAAATACTGAAATGCATTTCGAATTCACTGACGTAATAGTGCATCTACAGCACCGTCTGCAAGCTATCAGCACTCTAAATCAACAGATACAGACACGAGTCGCAGAAGACTTATCAAAGCATTTAGCTATTAACAATGTTCTTTGTTTAGCTATTAACAAACCCCAATTTCGTTCTAATCGTTGGCTCGTGTCGCTACCTTAAATTTATTTTTTTAAGTATTTAGATAAATCGCACCATTTATAAACAGGAGTCCGTAAATATTTACTAACGTAACGGAATCATAGTAAGTTATTTTAGTGCATTCACAAATGTAACTCGTCTTAAAATATGATTTAATATCAGTTAATATATAAGAAAGAAATTGTGACATACATACACAGATACGTATACATGCAGATAGACAGATATGTAGATAGGTAGGCAAGCAGAAAAAAAATTTTTTAATACTTTGAACGCAAAAATGTCTAAATATTTTCTTAAATAATTTAAGCAAATTGTATAGAAGCATAGTCTTCAATTAAATGTATTTGACTCAGCAACTTTCTTTACAACCTGAAATCGGAACGTTCAAATACAAAACGCTCTACCAATGTCGTGACATTTTGTCAAATAATCCCGATTTAATCATGTGTTTTGCCAGGATCAAGATCAGTTAAAACAAGATCTCTTAATATTCTGAAAATTAATTTAGGCGTTATAAGAGCTATCCGTGAAACGATTACGGTTTCTAAAGAACATAATATCAAGCTCGAAGAACGGTAATAGCAAAGTATCGAGTCTCGCCGAGAGGGTGCTCGATCGTATCGAGGACTTCGACTAAAAAAAGTGCAAAAGGGTTTATCGAGACAAAAAAAAAGAGACACGAGTAGAAACGAAGTGCATTCATTTTCAGTTCGACGAGTTTGCAGCTGCAAAACATTTCGCTAATACCACTTTATTATACCGTTCATATATAGATATACAGATCTGCGCGTTTTTCTCCATCAATAAATCTGTAATACCGCAGACGTTTTCTCGTCGCGAAAGACTATATCAAATGTTCCATCAATTTTGCACTAAAAGATTCGCGAAATACGCGCCGAAGAAACTCAACTCGGTCAAGCAAAAATTTCGCGATGCTTCTTGCGAAACAGAAAGCATACGCTGTATTGTTTAAAAAAACGGACGTAGCAGTATCTTGATTGAACGCTGATTCCTAATACGTGAATTTAAAGAACTTCATTGTGAGACCGTTTCGATTGAAAAACACACGTGCTCACTAAAAAAAATCGTATTCCGCGCATTTCGATTACTTCAATAATATCGTTAAATATTTCTATATCTTTAATTCGTTATGCACTTCCAAAATCCGACCCGCATTCAGATCTGTTTGAAATTGTGGCAAATGGGAAATGAAGATTCGTGCCATTAAAAATTTCGATGTTTTAGTGCGTTGACTAAACGTGCTCAAAATGTTGACAATGGAATCGATACTCAATCTGGATCAATCTGGAAGCGGTCCAATACGATCCATTTCAAACTAGTATTGTACTTATTTTATTGTTTCCTACCAAAAAACGTTAAATGTGATATTGACTGTGTATTACAAAGACGGTCCATGTAAAAATTTTTTAAAAGTCTCGAATATCTTACAACGTGTGACGAGTCGGAAAAGTCCAATCTACGATAGAAGATCGTTTTCGATCTACCCATTGGATTCCGCGATAGCTTATGTCGATCATTCTTCCGGCGTCCAGCGTTTCGTGCGTTCCAGTGTTTGTCGCGAGATGTTGTTCTCCACACGTATTTCTTATAATTCGCTCATCTGTGAGACATGTTCCACTCAACATCTAAAGCATCAAGAAAAGCATCGAGAGATAGCTGCAACAAATTAAGATAAAGTAATCTCGCCTTACAATTCTCGCATAGAGAACGCGTTTGCATCCGTTGTGTTTATTGACAATCGTAATTGTGACATTCAAGAAAGAGAGAGGGGGAAAGAGAGAAAGAGAGAGAGGGGTAGAGAGAGGGAGGAGAGAGGAGAGGCGAGACGGGAAGTGAGAGGGGAGGAAAAAGGGGGAGAGGGGCAAGAGAAGGGAAGAACGTGTCATGCGTGAGAAGATCAGAGTATCGAATCTAGCGATGCCGGTTACGAATAACGGAGATACGCAATTGCGTAATCTAATTGCTAAATCAAAACAGTCGTCCATCGCTACATTCGGCACTCCCGACTCGTCACACGCGATGTTGAATAACACAATACTTATCATACTGCGCGAAACACGTGTTTGGAGAATGACGTCTCGCGACAAACACTCGAACTCGAACGCGAAGCGACAAACGCCGATTTCAAAAATAACCGCGGATGCGCGACCGCGTAATCCAATGGGAAGATCGAGACGATAGTCCGTCGCTAAATTCGACACTTCCGTACTCGTCACGCACGATTTTCAAAAATATTGGAGACACTTATAACACTGCGCGAAGCACGTGTTTGGAGAATAGCGTCTCTCGACAAACACTCGAACTCGAACGCGAAGCGACAAACGCCGATTTCAAATAACCGCGGATGCGCGACCGCGTAATCCAATGGGAAGATCGAGACGATAGTCCGTCGCTAAATTCGACACTTCCGTACTCGTCACGCACGATTTTTAAAAATATTGGAGACACTTATAACACTGCGCGAAGCACGTGTTTGGAGAATAACGTCTCTCGACAAACACTCGAACGCGCGAAACGACGGCCGCCGAAATAACCGCGGGTGCGCGACCGCGTAATCACTTCACTACACTTTTGCTGGACTCTTGGCTCTTCACTACACTTTTGCTGGACTCTTGGCTATCTTCTTGACAATGCCCGGGATACACCGGCAGTGCATAGGATGGAAGGCTGCCTCTGCACACTAGGAGGTGGATCAGCTGGCCGCGTAATCCAATGGGAAGATCGAGACGATAGTCCAGATAGAGATATAAGAATAGAGTGCAAGAGTCATATGCTAGCACGTAAGACGCTGCGTTCCGATATTTACTGCCGGTACTGAAAATCTATAGTTTACGTCACGTACACTATAAATTTTCAGTACTGGCAATGAATATCGCAACGCAGCCAGAGGCTGCGATATAGAAATAGAAAAAGGACACTGCATATAGGCCCCTTCTGTCTTTGTCTATGCACCTTTGTCTATAGCTCATTGTCTTTGTCTATAAAAGAGGCCCATATGCAGCTTTCTTTTTCTATCGCTATATCGCTTTTTTAGCTCGCTCGCGCACTCTATTCTTATATCTCTATGCGATAGTCCGTCGCTAAATTCGACACTTCAGTACTCGTCACGCACGATTTTTAAAAATATTCGTGATATTTATCGCTGCGCGAAGCACGTGTTTGGAGACTGACGTCTCGCGACAAACACTCGGACGCGCGAAACGACGGACGCCGAAATAACCGCGGATGCGCGACCGCGTAATCCAATGGGAATATCGAGACGCTAGTCCGTCGCTAAATTCGACACTTCCGTACTCGTCACTCACGATTTTTAAAAATATTCGAGACACTTATCACACTTCGCGAAGGACGTGTTTGGAGAATGTCTCGCGACAAACACTCGGACGCGCGAAACGACGGACGCCGAAATAACCGCGGATGCGCGACCGCGTAATCCAATGGGAATATCGAGACGCTAGTCCGTCGCTAAATTCGACACTTCCGTACTCGTCACGCACGATTTTTAAAAATATTCGAGACACTTATCACACTTCGCGAAGGACGTGTTTGGAGACTGACGTCTCGCGACAAACACTCGGACGCCGAAATAACCGCGAATGCGCGACCGCGTAATCACTTCACTACACTTTTGCTGGACTCTTGGCTATCTTCTTGACAATGCCCGGGATACACCGGCAGTGCATAGGATGGAAGGCTACCTCTGCACACTAGGAGGTGGATCAGCTGGCCGCGTAATCCAATGGGAAGATCGAGACGATAGTCCAGATAGAGATATAAGAATAGAGTGCGAGAGTCATATGCTAGCACGTAAGACGCTGCGTTCCGATATTTACTGCCGGTACTGAAAATCTATAGTTTACGTCACGTACACTATAAATTTTCAGTACTGGCAATGAATATCGCAACGCAGCCAGAGGCTGCGATATAGAAATAGAAAAAGAACACTGCATATAGGCCCCTTCTGTCTTTGTCTATGCACCTTTGTCTATAGCTCATTGTCTTTGTCTATAAAAGAGGCCCATATGCAGCTTTCTCTTTCTATCGCTATATCGCTTTTTTAGCTCGCTCGCGCACTCTATTCTTATATCTCTATGCGATAGTCCGTCGCTAAATTCGACACTTCAGTACTCGTCACGCACGATTTTTAAAAATATTCGTGATATTTATCGCTGCGCGAAGCACGTGTTTGGAGACTGACGTCTCGCGACAAACACTCGGACGCGCGAAACGACGGACGCCGAAATAACCGCGGATGCGCGACCGCGTAATCCAATGGGAATATCGAGACGCTAGTCCGTCGCTAAATTCGACACTTCCGTACTCGTCACGCACGATTTTTAAAAATATTGAAGACACTTATCACACTTCGCGAAGGACGTGTTTGGAGAATGTCTCGCGACAAACACTCGAACGCACGAAACGACGGCCGCCGAAATAACCGCGGATGCGCGACCGCGTAATCACTTCACTACACTTTTGCTGGACTCTTGGCTCTTCACGACATTGCCCGGGGTACACTTATCATACTGCGCGAAGGACGTGTTTGGAGAATGTCTCGCGACAAACACTCGAACTCGAACGCGAAGCGACGAACGCCGATTTCAAATAACCGCGAGATGCCCGACCGCGTAATCCAATGGGAAGATCGAGACGATAGTCCGTCGCTAAATTCGACACTTCCGTACTCGACACGCACGATTTTAAAAAATATTTCAGATATTTATCACACTGCGCGAAGGACGTGTTTGGAGAATAACGTCTCGCGACAAACACTCGAACTCGAACGCGAAGCGACGAACGCCGATTTCAAATAACCGCGAGATGCCCGACCGCGTAATCCAATGGGAAGATCGAGACGATAGTCCGTCGCTAAATTCGACACTTCCGTACTCGTCACGCACGACTTTAAAAAATATTTGAGATATTTATCACTGCGCGAAACACGTGTTTGGAGAATTACGTCTCACGACAAACACTCGAACGCGCGAAGCGATGAACGCTGATTGTAATTAACCACGAGATGCGAGATTGCGTGATCCATTTAGATAAATCGAGACGATCGTTCATCGCTAGATTCGGCAATCTCGTCTCTTCACACACGACGCGTTCTCTAAATGTCAGAAACGCGATAAATGTCAGAAACGCGATTGTCAACAAATACAGCGGAAACGAATGCGATCTCTATGCGAGAATCGTAAAGCGAGATTACCTGTATCTTAGTTCGTCCCAGCGATTCCTCGACGCTCCTCTCGATGCTTTAGATGATGAATGAAACATTCATCACAGATGAGCGAATTACGCGAAACACGTGTTTGGAGAACAACGTCTCACGACAAACACTGGAACGCACGAAACGTTGGACGCCGGAAGAATGACCGAGATAGGCAATCGCGAAATCCAATGGGTAGATCGAAATAATCCTCTATCGCAGATTGGACTTTCCCGACTCGTCACACGCCAATTTAAAAGATATTCGAGACTTTTAAAATACTATTTTAAAAATAGACACCCTAATTATCAGCTGTGACGGATTCAATCCGCTTCCTATTTAAATATAGATTACATTTTCTTATAATTATAAAAGAATATGTTATTATATATGTATTATTAAAAGGAGGGTGGAGGGTTCGGGAAATGATGATAAGGGGGGAGGGGAGTGGGTGGGTGGGTAGGAGTCTGGACGGCATGGGATACCAGCATCCCAGGCGCCCCCCATAAACGCCCGAGACGGACACCCGCTGAGGTTTTAGTGAGGTAGGGCTTGGGCCCCCTAGCCGAACCATTCGTGGCTCGGTTAAGGGGAACAAGCAATCCCACATAACCCATCGCTCCATCCCGGGGGCATGGGTACCTATGAAGGTTTCCTCAGCGCATAAAAAAAAAAAAAAAAAAAAAAAAAAAAAAAAAAAAAAAAAAAAAAAAAAAAAGGGGGTGGGTGGGTAGGTGTGGGACACATCACAAGTAACAACAACTTTGGGGAGGATTATGGAACGGAGGTTGTGACGGGAGTGGAGTCGGGGGAAAAGGGGATAGAAAGGAGGCAAGATTACGGAGGAGGGCGCAAAAGCGCATGCTGTGCTGAGGATTTTGGAAGTAAGGCGGAAGCGTTTCCCAAGGTCTCTCGGTTATACAGCCAGAGAAATAAAGTCTCGTAGAAGTGGGTTTTTAGTCGGTGCGAGTCCGACATAGCCACGGGGTCGGCCCCGGGGTATGCATAAGGCATTTTCCCATCCCGCACCAGGCAAAACAAAACAAAACAAAAAATGTATTATTAAGCTTCTCTTATATATACAATATGGTCACCCTGACCATTGTTCGTCCGAAATTTGCAACAACTCTTTCAGTTTCGGTTTTGACGAATCGAATCTTAAGAATAATTATTAGAATTTTTGGGAAGCTCTTCAAATCTTTGAAGAGAGTTCGATTTCTGAAAATTACTTAAGAAAACTTTTGAAAATTTCTATTCTTGTTTAAGAATTGAAAGTTCAAAAAATTCATTTAAACAATTTTTTAAACAAATAATGCTTATAATTAGAACTCTTTATAAAATGCATACACAATGCAAATTCATAAATGGATAAGTTCAACACTAGACGAGAAATGTTTTAAAACAGAATTCTTTAAAATTAATCAACGTCTTATCATCGTATAATATAGATATATTTTCCGCATCAAAAAAATATCTAAACAATTTTTAAATAATACTTATAATCAGAATTCTTTAGAAAATGCATGAATATGCTCAGAATTATATGAAAACTGTTTTAAAAAGAACAACCAGAATTCTTTAAAATCAATCAGCGTATAGATATATGTATAGTATACATATATTACCATCGTATATACGTATATACTATAGATGTATTTTCCGAATCAAAAATATAGATTATATCGGAAATATTAAAAATATCTTATTTTTATAATAAAATATTACTATTATATCTAATCAAATTAAATCCATATTTATGAAATATTTATATTCTTCGTATAGAATAATCATCTGTTGTTGGTCAGAAAATTTCGGAAATTTTTCGTGTATTTTCCTGCATGTCAAAGATCGCAAATAAAACGCAAAGAATAAATTCTCGACACTTTTCGGAGTCTCGCGCGAATATGCGCGCGCGGGGTGCAATTAGGAGCACGCCAGGATACGCGCCGTTAACGGATGTCTGAATAGAAACAATCGGGCGGACGCACAATGGAAGGAGCCACAACGGACCCGCCACTTAACCGAGCGAATTATAGCGCGTTTGAGAACGTTCACTATCTATGATGCTGCAAAGTGTGTAAAGTTATAGCACAATCGCGGCGGCGCCGCCAATCGCCACTGTCGCTAATACGTGCTCTGCTAGCTCAAATGAGTCAGAATGCCCTCCTGTTACCGGTGTCGGGATTTAGAACGCCGATCTTTGGATCATGTGTCCACCGTCCACCCACACTCATCGATCGTCGATAGATCATACCTGATCGCAAATAGATCATTCGCGCCTGCTGTGCCGATATCAAAAACCATAGATACCAAGAACCATAGATACCAAGAACCATAAACAGTATAAGAATTCGATCACTTTATATACTTGCGCTTTCAAACTGGTCTTTTGTGCATTCGCCCATACGGAATCGTTTGGATTTTGAACCAAGAACCATAGATACCAAGAATCATAGATACCAAGAACCATAGATACCAAGAACCATAGATACCAAGAACCATAAACAGTATAAGAATTCGATCACTTTATATACTTGCGCTTTCAAACTGGTCTTTTGTGCATTCGCCCATACGGAATCGTTTGGATTTTGAACGATCCAAAAAACTGTTACATATATGTATATTACACTCACAAACTTCATGATTCTAATATTTCCAATGATTTAAGTCATATATTAATTTTTAGATTATAGAGAGATTAATAAATTTAGTCTATTAATAAGTTCTTATAATTTAAAGACAGAATAAGTTTGAGTTCTAAAATTTGTTGTGTTTAACGTATTACGTTTAACTTAACATAAACATTATAACAATATTCTAAAATTTGTTGTGTTTAAGAAATATTAATTTTATAGATAAGTCTATTTCTTCTCTTAATAAATTTATATAATTTAAAGACAGAATATAAGTTTAAGTTCTTTTATGTTTCATATCTGTCAAAATCTGTTATGTTTAAAACATACATATATTACTTTATAAAATCTGTTATGTTTAACATATTATATTTTATAAAATTAAGGAATTTGTAATAAGAGAAAAAGATTGAGAGAAAGGATATTTATACTGGATATAAAAACTATAAATATAATTATAAGAAAACGGCGTGATCATATAAAAGAATTACACAATTATTTATGTATAAGTTAAATAAAATTATTTATATTAAACTTCTTGCAATGAGTATATTTGTTTTAAGAATAATATCATTAATGTTTTTTTTTTATATTTTAACAGCTTGTTTATGAATTATAATAATATAATATGTATAACATATACTTTTATGAATTACACTTTATATAAACTTTTTGTGTGAACGTAATAAAAAAATATAAATTAAATTAAAAAAACAAAATGTTACTTTTATTTAAACCTAACACATAACTTCTCAATTTTTAACATTATAAATATCTTCTTAATTGATAAAAAATGATTAAAATCACATATACAGATATATTAACTATTTTATAATATAATCACTCTTTTTTGCATTCTAATAACATCTAATTTATAAAGCTTACATAGTTTATATTGTCTACACGAAAAAAAGTCCATGTAAACATCATGTAGACAATACATAAACAATTCATGTAGACGTAATTTTGAAATCTCAGGGCACAACCCTGAGTTAAACCTAATGCAACTGCTATCTCTTTCAGAACGAGAAAAAATAGAGCTCTTAGCCGATGGTGTAAAAGATTTCCATCTCCGAAGACTTGTATTAAACGACTGAATCGACAACGTTCCTGATTTTATTGACCATGTGCGCCGAATCACTGAAGATAATGTCATCCCTCGGAGAGGAGAATTGCCTAAACACGCCATAAAGAAGCCGAATGGTACGAGTAACTCTGCGGATGCCGAAAAGACTTGCTTTACGTGCAAGAAACCCGGACATCTCTCCAAGGACTGCCGAATAGCGAAGGCAACCTGTTTTAAGTGCGGACAGACGGACCATCTCAGCACTACATGCCCGAGAAAGGAGACTAAGCAGGTCGCTATCTTAAATCCGGAGGAACAGGCAGCATCTTCCTCAACGACGGAACCGCTAGCTGCGCTACATCATGCCGAGGACGTTCTGCAGATCGGCTCGAATTCCGAAGCTAAGTCAACGGTTGCATGGGGCCTATTGTTTACTTTAGGATCCTAAAATTAAAGAATTGGCAGAAGAACTAGAAGCTAAAGATCACAAACATTTTGTATTAACAGAAAGTCTTGTCTTCCGAAAATATACGGATAAGAACTTGTTTGTCGTGCCCGAGAATATGATCAACAATGTCACACGTATTTATCACGACGAAATGGTATACGTCGGTATCGACAAAATTGTACACGGTCTTTTAAGCCACTATTAGTTTCCATGCCTTTAATTATGCGTAAAGCAGTATATCAAAAATTAATTAATTAATTATCGTAAAATGTTTAAGCTTTACATTAGTCGGAGGCAAACCGGAAGGAGAGTTGGAACTTTAAGAACAAATATCTTTACCGTTACACACTCTTCATATAGATCATTTTGGACCTTTAGAAGCCGCGAATGGTTATAAATACATTCTAGTTATTGTAGATGCGTTCACAAAATTCACGTGGTTATTTGCTACTAAATCGACAACAACGGAAGAAGTTATAAAAAGTCTGCACATACTTTTTAATTTGTTTGGAATTCCCGAAAGAATTATTAGCGATCGTGGAACAGCTTTCTCTTCGAAAAATTTCGCTCTTTTTCTAAACAAAAAAAAAATAAATAAATAAAACACGTTATGACGGCGGTTGCCTCGCCATGGGCTGATGGTCAAGACGAGAGAGTAAATCGTTTTCTAAAATCGACTCTAGCGAAAATGAACGATAATGCGACGGATTGGAAAAACATGTTAGGTAGCGTGCAATTTGTCATCAATAATACATTACATAAATCAATTAATACAACGCCGAGCAAAATACTTTTAGGATATGACCAACGACAAAAATCAGATAATGAGCTTAGGGAATTAATCGATCGATTAACACAATTAGATATCGATTTTGAGCGAGAAAGAACGGAATCACGAAATGCCGCACAAATTGTAAATCGCGCCGTGCAAGAGTATAATAAAAAGAAATACGACAAGAGACACAAAAAACCGACGCGATATAAAGAAGGAGATCTCGTCCTTGTAAGAATTCTACAGCATAAACCGGGTATAAATCAAAATTGTTGCCAAAATATAAGGGACCGTACCAAATTAAGGCCGTTTTGAAAAAGAATAGATTTGTAGTAACAGATATTCACAAAAAATAGCGACACAAAAAATAGCGACACAAAAAATAGCGACTTCGATTCCTAATAGAAGAAAGAGAGTTCGGAGAAGGTCGACAGTCAGAAGGTGACCTTACGAAAGATTAGTAGATTAGCGAAGGACTGCGAAATCGAAACAGAGTTGAGCGAAGGACTGCTCGTTGTGCAAAAAAGCGAAGGACCGCTTGTGTCGCGGAATAATTCTTACTAAACATTTTCAAGTATAGTTATTAAATAATTAATTGTATAAAGTTTAGCCCTCACCTTTATTGGAAGCTTTTTGTTTGTCTTTTTTAAATAAATAATATAATATTATATGTATATTATTAAATGTTCTGTGTGTATGTGCGTGTATCAAACATTGATAAATCATCAAAATATGTAAAAATATATTATATATGTATACAGGATGTCCCAAAAGGTATAGTCATAAATTTAAGGACTTGTTAATAATGATTTTGTGAGTCAAAAATGTCAATAAGCTTATGTTCGATTATCAACTGTTACTGAGTTATGGATCAATTAAGTTATGGCTCAATGTTAAGAATTCCATGATTCGCAGTTGTGAAATGTGTATATGGGATCAAGAAAATCATTTTAAACAATTACTTTAATGTTTATTGCATTTTAAACGTGTTAATTTAATGTTAATTTCAAAAATTTGTAAGTCTAAAGAAATAAATGAATTTATCAATAACTCAGTAACAGTTGATAATTGAACATAAGTTTATTGACATTTTTTACTCACAAAAACATAATTAACAAGCCCTTAAATTTATGACTATACCTTTTGGGACCCCTAGTATATACATATATATACTTATATACATATATTGAAAAAAAAACTAACATGGCAGATTGTTTCTAAATTAAACCGCTAAATTTTTCAGACTTATATGCGTATAATCTTCTCTCATGAGAAAAATGTCAAAGTACATATATAAAACTTTCATGATATATCACAGTGATGAAAAAAAACACATATAAAGGTATATAAACACATATAAACACATATAAATAGTAATATTAACTAAATATCAACTGTTATGCTCAACTTATATACTTTTTTGAGTCTCTTATGAAAATAAAAATAAATATAGATAAAAAAGCACTTTCCGCACTTTTTTATTAGTGATTTATCATTGCTATATTTCTCTTTAATCGTATATTCTTTGAAAAATCTAAAGTCAATTTTTTCTTGAATAACAAAAACCTCTCTCTAATTTTTGTTTATTTCTCCTTATTTCATAACTATTTTGACTTTTTGACATTAAATATATTTTTAACTTTGAACTTTAAATCAAAATTTTATTGAAATAGAATCTGCACAAAATCAATTAAATAATAAAGCACTGCTATATATACTTATATATATTGAAAGAAAAATTAGCATGGCAGATTGTTTCTAAAATAAAATTTTTTAGACTTATAATTATGTGTATAATCTTCTCTCACGAGTAAAATGTCAAAGTATATCAAACTTTCGTGATATATCTCAGTGAGTAAAAAAAAACACATATAAAGGAACATAATTCTACTCACCGATACTGCAAATTTAGAACCGATCGTGTCTCAGATCTGTAACAAAAGTATATCGTTTTGTTATCTAATTTAAATTAAATAAATTTAACAAATAAACATAAGAATTTCTTTATAATAATCAAAATATATTGATATTTGTAAAGATTGCAAAAAAATATCAAATAAAACTTATGGCTGGGATAAAAACATTATAAATAATTTTACAATTTTGATTTTAAATGGTAATTTTTTTAAGTAAAAACTAAAAATTGTAAATTATTTTTGTGAAAAACAAATTAATTATTAAAAATCAAGAAATATCAATTATATTTTAGCAAAGAAATTACAATAAATAAATAAGTAACAAACCACAATGTCATTAAATTATTAGTATACTCGATCATAATATTCTAATAACGTGAAAGTATTGTATAGAATTCATATATTAAATTATAAAAATTACTAAATGTTTTATATACATATATATATACTAAGAGATTAAAATGAGAAATCTACCTTTGAGCCGATCCTACTTGGCCCGAACCGGATCCTCCGGTACTGCAGTCGGTAGATCCTCCCTTCTCCCTACAAAACAAAAGACATAAAATAATTACATAAATAAATATATACATTTGAAATAATGTTTGAAGCTGTATATATGTAAATGTGTGTATAATTTATGAAATATAAATTTATATTAGAGAGGCACATATTCATTAAAATATATATTAGTCATATTAATCAATAACTCATATTAATCAGTAACAGTTGATAATTGAACATAAGTTTATTGACATTTTTGATTCACAAAAACATAATTAACAAGCCTTAAATTTATGACTATACCTTTTGGGACACCCAGTATATGCGTATATATACTTATATATATTGAAAGAAAAACTAACATGGCAGATTGTTTCTAAAATAAACCGCTAAATTTTTCAGACTTATAATTATGCGTATAATCTTCTTGTACGAGTAAAATGTCAAAGTATATAAAACTTTCATGATATATCTCAGTGAATAAAGAGAACACATAAAGGAACATAATAATATTAACTAAATATTAATAAAATATTAGTATACTATACTCAACTGTTAGGCTTAACTTATATACTTTTTTGAGTCTCTTATAAAAATAAAAATAAATATAAATAAAAGCACTTTCCGTTTTTTATTAGTAATTTATCATTGCTATATTTCTCTTTAATCCATATTCTTTGAGAAATCTAAGGTTAATTTTTTCTTGAATAACAAAAATCTCTCTCTAATTTTTGTTTATATTTCTTCTTATTTCATAACTATTTTGATTTTTTGACATTAAATATATTGTTAACTTTTAACTTTAAATCAAAATTTTATTAAAATAAAATCTACACAAAATCAATTAGATAATAAAGCACTGCTATATATTTATATTCTTTAAAACTTAGTTTGTCAAAGAATCTGCGATGCATAAGAAATATAAATTTAATAAACAAAAAAAGATTAATTATTAAAAAAACATAAACAAAAGAAAACATTTCTAAATAACTAAAAGATAGTAAGAGGAATAAAAAAAAATAAATATCAATATAAAACGTATTAACTTACCAAATGTTATAAAATCTTGAAATATATGTATGTTGCATTCTGTTTTGCATCTGTGTGTGTCTTTTTGTGATGTTCAAGAACGATTTTCGCAACTTGTGTAAATTGTATCAGTCCACAGACGTCATATTAGAAACCAATTATCATTGATGTTTAATTGCACACTTATTAATCATGAAGAAGTATGTGTCTTTGAAAAGCAGGAAATCCAACATGATTTTGAACACTTGTTACAAGTATAGTACTTCTCATGAGGCCCACTTGATATACGATGCCTCAGATGCTGAGCTAATGATGATTTAGGTCTGTAAACATATTTATAATAAATATATGCTATCAAAATAGCAAATAATATTTCATTGTTATGTGTAATTTTACCTGTATATTTTATTGCAGACATGACATTTGAAATCCTCTTTGTAAAAGTCACAGTGAGTAAAATGTTTTCTAAACTGATGCCTTTCATTGAATATTTTTCCACATTGAGTACACTGAATAACATATAAATCTGAAACAAAAAATTATTTGTTTCTATTCATTAAATATTCACTTTGCACATATTTATATAGATAATAAGATTCAAATATATATATATATAAGC
Organism: Lasius platythorax; assembly: GCA_963971435.1. Taxonomy (NCBI): domain Eukaryota; kingdom Metazoa; phylum Arthropoda; class Insecta; order Hymenoptera; family Formicidae; genus Lasius; species Lasius platythorax. Next base: position 16,301,981 of record OZ020535.1, read on the forward strand.
AAAAAATAATGTATTACAATTATATATTTTTTATTCTTCTTTCTTTTATTTACCTTCCTTGTTTCCTTGTAGCATTTCTTTGGATTTGGAAACAGATACATCAGCTGAGATTGCAGTGCTTTGAATGAGTGATTTATCTGTGGAAATTACTTTGCTTTCTTTCATTGAACTGTTTTCTAACATCACGTAGTCTAATCCTTCGTACTTCTTGCAACATTGCAATTCTGTGTCTGCGTACTTTGCTTCGATATGCATAAACCTTTAATCGATAAAAAAAAAAAAAACAATTACAAACATTTCTATAATAAATATATGTTACATCAATCAAATTATATAATCTTCTTAGAAGATAAAGTTGCAGGCAGAGAAATATTTATTACTAATTAATTATATAGAGAAAATATATAGAGAACTAAGTAAGAGAAGAAATGAAGAATTAATAACACGCGACTAATTAACACTAACTAAATACTTGCCACTAATTACTGTTAGGGCACTCTTGATACACACTCGATGGAACGCGATGTTCCTTCATTTGCGCGGCACTCCCGACCTTCGCGACGAGAACGAGAAAATGGCGGCCAAGGGCAACGTCGACCGATACGACCGATTCTCCGATACATCCCCCTCCCTGCCCCTCGCGGACTACTTCACGAAACACAGAAATACCGGCCACAAATCCGAAATTTATTGAGACGATTACTAATTATTGTCGCATATCTCGATTAATAAGAGAAATCCGTTTGACTCAATCATAAACGCACTACGAGCGAGCGAAAACGCAAAACGACGTGTTGCCATCGCCTGTGCAGCGATCTATGGATACGTCGTCATTTTGCGTTTTCGCTCGCTCGCTCGTAGTGGTTCGTGTGATTGAGTCGAACGGATTTTTCTTATTAATCGAGATATGCGACAGTAATTAGTAGTCGTCTCGATACATTTCGGATTCGCGGCCAGTATTTCTTCGTCTCACGAAGTAGTCGCGGGAGCCGGCGAGAGGGAAGGAAGGAGGGAGGGAGGGAGATGCCGGTACGACACAGCGCCGATTATAAATACCGAAATACAAATTCGAATAATACGACTAATAATATTAAAGAACACGTTTAAACGCGATCGCGGACACTACTCGCGAATATATGATAGCACAATATACTTTATACACGCGAATCAATCCCGATAAAAAATTTCGCGCGCGAATACTATGGCGATCCACGGAGTTCTTCTTCTACAATAAGGTGTACCAACTGCACGGCTCGAGAAAGTAAAGTTAGTTTAAACAAAAGACAAGCACTCGCAGGGCGAGTTCTTACCGAGCTCAGTGTGTTCTAAGAAAACACAAATACATTATCTTCGAAAATCTTTTAGAACATTTTAGAAAATCTTTTATCTCTATTAAAACTATTGATACATTATAATTCTGATACAGAAACGATAATCGATAATGGCTCATGAAATACAGGTCTCAAGAACGCATGACACGATGCGACGTCAAAAGCGAGAAGTTGATTGGCTGTCGCGGGGTCGCTGTTCGTCGCACAGTAGCTACGTTCGTCTTAAGGTGATGCTGGAGTCTGTTTTACCGACCGAAAATTATTTCTATTTTGAAGCTAATCTTTTTATTAGTTGAATAGAATAATTAATGCTTTTCCACGATTAAAGTACGTATAGCAACAAAGTGCGGAATTTCCGATTTTATATTAATTTTATGTTAATAACACGTATTTATGTTATTTATGTTAATACACGTATGCACGAAAACTATTTGCACACTATCCTCTTTCACTAAACTTCTAAACTCATTTCTGATGCGTCAGGTCGAAACAATATTGCTTAATATAAAAGTTTTGCAGTTTGTACGTACAAAAGAAGGCCCGTCTGCACTCGGAATTGCATGAAGGAATAGAGGTGAACTTTTAGAAATAAGTTTAGAAGTTTAGTGAAAGAGAATGGTGTGCAAATAGTTTTCGTGCATACGTGTATTAACATAAATAATATAAATACGTGTTATTAACATAAAATTAATATAAAATCGGACATTCCGCACTTTGTTGTTATGTGTACTTTAATCGTGGAAAAGCATTTATTATTCTATTCAACTAATAAAAAGATTAGCGTAAAAATAGAAATAATTTTCGGTCGGTAAAACAGACGACTCCAGCATTACCTTACACTGCAAACGCTACTAGAGTCTGTTTGACCAATCGAGATAAAGGAGCTTTCTTTGCCCCGATTGGTCAGTCAAACGCTTGCAGATCGATGATTTCACTAGATATCAAGCGTCGCGACGTCGCGACGTCATAAAATATTTTCTCTAAAATATCGATATAGATTTATCAGAAAACTGATAATGAGAGTACAGTAAGAGTACTGAGTGAGCATTTATTTTTTTTGTTTTAATTAGCATCAATTTTTTGTTTCATCTGCGCGATTAATATCTGTGTGTGAAATGTTGCATTTGAGTTGCTAACGTCAAGTGAAAAATATGACTTGGTTAGTCGAATCTCAGTTTAGACAAGAGTTTGCGCGGGATTATTTGTTGCGGAACGTTTGTGATGCAGATTTAATCGCGATCAAGCATCAAGAGTGTCGAAGGATCAGAATCAATCAATCGCTGTAATTAATATATTGTAATCGCTACAGTCATAATTGTGTTACGGTACGTATAATTATATTACGGTACGATATTACTATCATAAGAATATTACTTAATTAATAATATTTTAGGTTATTGAGAAAAAATATCGTCGCACATACACAGGAAAGCGTATAGGAAAGAAAGTGATCAGACAATTGTGTATTAGACAGATGCGAAATTTCATCAAGCAAACTTCGACGCAATCATAGCTGCAAGTATTCTCAACAATGAAGAACACATATATTTTATATTAATTTTATCGTGTCATATCAGTTTGATCGTCTTAAATGATATCGCGCGCTACAATCAAGCGATATTATTTGTTTATTTGCAGTTGATTATACATAAATTTGAACAAAAACACCTGCCATTAAATTTTTAATTTATAAAACGCATCACTTTTTACAGTCTCTTCATGCTCTTCTTACCAGCTATCGATTATATCGACGGGATGAACTGAAAATATTATTTTACAATTATATATATAATCTCTCATCATTACACGATTTATGAGTCATAAGTAAAAAAAATTTAATTCCAAACGTGAGGAAACGTATGTCTATACTTACTAGTAGATTGTGCCATAAACGCAAAAACCCATCCCGTTCCAATATTGTTCACTGTCGAAGTATATTTAACGAGAATTCGATCAGTATCAATTTCCAATCTCGCTGAATCATTCTATGTAAAAAATATTATATAATTCTAATTATGTATGTGTGTGTGTATATGTATGTTACAGAAAAGATTTCGAAAACTGTCCAAAACGTGATCCAAAGAAAAATTAGAAATTTAATTTTTTACTAGAATAAAGCTAGCATTTATCTAGATAATCAATTCTATAAAATGCAGAATTTTGGTCAACGCAGCTCTCGAGAATGTATTATTTTACGAAACGACTTACCCCGCCGCAATAAATGCTGCGCAAGAATTCTCCACTAGGAACGACATCGTAAATTTTCACGTTATTGTTGCAGCAGTTCTTCTTCGTGCCGATGTCGAAGACGAGGAACTGAAGGATGATCCTGGAGCCACGCGGCACGCTTACGTCCCAAGTGCACACGATATTGTTGCGATATATATTGGGATACAGAGGCGAGGTGAATCTGCCGCCGAAATTGAATATGCGACCGCCGCAACCACGACCTGCGCAATTTCGTTTTTCAGACGACATATATTCGTCGTTTTAATGTTTGAAGGGACATCATCATCATATAATCGGATTCTCTCTGGCGCGAAAATAAACCGCAACATTTCACGAGCGCGTATATGTATATCTCGTGATGCTGCAACCTCGTAAATCATCGCGTTATAATTTCTCCGCATCTGGTGGCGCGCATTAATCGGATACAAAGGGTAGAAAGGGGGAGGGGGAGACAGAAAGATCATACCTGCATCCGTGGTCGTTTAAATGATGTCGTAATTTTGATAAGAATTGGCGCTCTCGGTCCAGGAATGCAGAGTGAGTTGGTTGCCGGTGCTGAAACTCGGACTTGGTGTCGTGCTACACAGAGTCGTTATGAGCGGTCCGCTGGAGTTACCGTCATGAATACTCTACGAGATGCATAAATTTACTTGAAAATTTAGACAAATTTACTTGAAAATTAATGTAGCGTCGTAAGGACGAATTTTGCGTCACTTGGATCTTTTCGTTAAAAATAAATTAACACTCTGTATATCCCTGCGATTTCTCAAATAATTATCCTAGTAGAAAAGTAAGATAGCGTATTTAATATACCTGTACTGCGTTCTGCGTGCAATGCTCTGCATCGTAAACGCTAAATTGATTGAAATACAAAGAAATGGTATGATTTACTGGAGCGATGATCGTGATCCAGCAGTTCGTAAATCCCTGATGATAGATATGTCCTTGTTCACTTGTGTAATTCCGATCGCAATTCGCCGTACTGTATTCTAGCTTAAAGCCTTTGTGGTCATTTGACATCGATTTAAAAGTTACTTCGATGCTGTCGCCGTAACTGTGGGAGGAAAAATCAATTTGGAATAAAATATTTTATGCTCTTAATTGTACAATGATTTAGTAGAATAAATGCAAACCTGTAATAATCGTGTGACAATGCGCTGCCGCAATATTTGTACGAGGAGAAAGGTAGGCGGCTGCCCTAAAATATAAAATAAGTATAAAGTTTAAATAAAGTACAAAACAGAATGAAGAATAATCGTAAGTAAAATGTAAATGAATCGTTTAGTGAAACAAAATGCAATTTATTGAATACTTACCATCTCGACGGTTATCGGATGTTTTTTTACACCGCTATAAATGAAGTTTGTTCCGAAGCCTTCGTTTATGTATTTCTAATTATTAAAAAAGCATATATAAAAGTATATATATAAATTATAGAAAAATTTTAAATTATTATATAGAGAGGAGAGAATTACATTTTCTTAAAAATAGATATTGTCAGCAAATCATGTAGACTAAGAATACTTATTCTGTATTTAATATTTATTTACCCCTTGCTCAGAAATTTCTAAATATCTACTCGTTCTCGCACTTGTTAGAGTCTGCCATATCGAAATCTATAAATCGAATTCGCTGTCTATCACTATACTTATCAGGAGACCGTAAGATCCAGTGACACTGTGTTCCAGCTGCATCCGTATTTGGATAATCCGGAGAAGTGAGTATCTGCACTGTTTCGTTTACTACTCGATTACTTAGGCCGCACAATGCTGTAATATGAGAAAAGTATCATCAAAATAACGCTAATCAAAGAAAGAATAAATTTGTAATCGAGAATACAATAAATATAGGAATTTTTAATTAGTTGCAACGCGATTTAAAAAAAAATCAATAGAAATAATTAACAAAGACTCTGTGTGATGGAGGAATAAAATGCACGATATTTCATTGTGGCATAATAAAGTAACACAAACGTATCAAAATTTTGTCAAATTAATGCGTACTTCTCCTTTACAATCAATCTTTTTTCCGTTGCTAATTTTAATTTTCTAATCGATATCGTGTTGGAGAAATTGTTTATTTTAATTGTTTTGTACTATTTTGATTATATATCACACGATATTACATTACGAATATTATTATACACTGCTACAATGCAAAATGTTATCAGTACTTTTAAAAATATTTATCAGACGCGAGCGCAAACTTACCTCGAGATAATCACCGTTGCATTTATCATCTTGATTGATGAAAGTAATGTTACTAGTTGAATTCTTGGTATCCATACTATTGATAGTAAATCTAATATTTTTGCCCGGCGATGTAACCACAGTCCAATGGCATTCTTCAAATGATTGATAAGTTGCCGACTGCTGAGTTTTAAACGATTTCGATTGAATCGAGGTCATATTGAGAAATTCTCCGCAACCATCGGCTGGACTTGTTGTAAACAGCACCTAAAATTGCCTATTGTTATTACAGATTATCACCTCAATTTGATTAACAGTTAGCAAAGTAGATAACAGGAGAACCATCGGTGGTAATCGATTGTGGTAAAAAAATGCGGTACTTGTTACTATCAATTTTGATAGATTCTTTTTTCAATAATACAATCACAAATGACATATTAAATACAATAGACAGTACTTTGGCCGTGAAACCTGTGAAATGCCTCGAGCTATCAGCATTAAAATTGACGACCATGGAATTGGATTTGGATTTAAATGTTGGTAAATGTTCAGTCAAGTTTCCGCAACTATTCGTTTTTCAGGTTTAACCAAAGTACCATCGTAAACGGCAACGTTGTCGAAGTAGCAGGTGCAAAAATTTACGATAATAATTGATGAGATTGGATGATATGTAAAAACAAACATGGATTCATTGAGAGTCTCACCTCGTGCTGAACTCGAGAACGAACTTCTCGAATCGTACAAGTACGCTCTTTCCTTGCGGCGCTTTAATGATCCAAGTGCAATTCATACGCCCGAAATATTCTTCTCCATGCATCAGGGGCTTGAGTTCGGCGGGGTGTGTAATTATATCGCCGCATTCTGTTAATTACATTGATTTCGTTATTTTAACGAAAAATTAATTTTTCCTTGAAACTGACGCACTGTTTTCCGTGTCTAGCTCTTTTTAACCCGTTGAAAATTAAATATATATTTTACATTGAGAGCCTTATTAAAGTCTTAATAAAATTAAACATAAAGTACTTTTATCCGATTATATGTACGTACATATTTTATACAAATTTTGTGTCAAACTTTTTTTGTATTGTTCCGTGATATATGTATGTATATAGATACATATAGTCAGGTCGCTATCTTTATCAATCGTATCGATCATATGCAAATCCACGATAATTTCTTTTGTCTTGGCTCAACATATGATGACCGTTATACAAATGCAAATGATAAGACATAAGACGCGGACAACGAGAGAATTCTTACCATACTTCTCGTCCATCCATGCCGCGCAGAAACTCAAGTATAATAACAGGAACCATCTCGATGTAAGAGCCATGCCAGTGGCTATTTAAATCTCGGAAAATTAAATATTATCCAGTCATACCTTGCACTCTCGTGGAACTCTTGTTGAAAAGACAGGTCGTAACAGATTGATTCAAGGCCGGCATCGGCATCGGCCGTCTGTTATCTTCTAAGTATTATCTTCGGCCGTATTTGAAAGATTTATCGGAATCCACCCAATATATCGATTTACGGTCGTTATAAATTACATATGCTAAGCAAAATAAATTTGATGTAAAAAGCCATCGGAAAATCATGGCATTGAAAGAACGATTATGCAAAAAATTATCAAAACATTTATCGTTTATATATATGTATATATATCAAGTTATTAATCAATATAAATAGATAAGCTAAAACATTAAGATAAATTAAATAAGGTGCTCCTCAGGGTGCTCCTCAGCGTGCTCCCACGGTGAGCCAACGGTGGGCTCCTACTTAACCTATGCCCATAACTGGCAATGGCGATGCCCGAACATGTACAATAACAGTACCCGTAAATTTTTTTTTTTTTACGAGGGAACAGGAAATGCTAATGCACACCCGACGACCCGTACCACCAGGTAGTGTGGGACTTTCACCTCACTAAAACCCTTCCCCCGTGCCGCGTGCTTGACAGTGGCTACAGCACACAGTGCCCGACAGCGGCGGTGTGGCGTGCCTGACAGTGGCTAAAGCACACAGTGCCTGACAGCGGCGGTGCCGCGTGCCTGACAGTGGCTAAAGCACACAGTGCCTGACAGCGGCGGTGTTGCGTGCCTGACAATGGCTAAAGCACACAGTGCCTGACAGCGGCGGTGCCGCGTGCCTGACAGTGGCTAAAGCACACAGTGCCTGACAGCGGCGGTGCCGCGTGCCTGACAGTGGCTAAAGCACACAGTGCCTGACAGCGGCGGTGCCGCGTGCCTGACAGTGGCTAAAGCACACAGTGCCTGACAGCGGCGGTGCCGCGTGCCTGACAGTGGCTAAAGCACACAGTGCCTGACAGCGGCGGTGCCGCGTGCCTGACAGTGGCTAAAGCACACAGTGCCTGACAGCGGCCGCGGGCACGCAGTGCCTGGCAGTGGCTAAAGCACACAGTGCCTGACAGCGGCCGCGGGCACGCAGTGCCTGGCAGTGGCTAAAGCACACAGTGCCTGACAGCGGCCGCGGGCACGCAGTGCCTGGCAGTGGCTAAAGCACACAGTGCCTGACAGCGGCCGCGGGCACGCAGTGCCTGGCAGTGGCTAAAGCACACAGTGCCTGACAGCGGCCGCGGGCACGCAGTGCCTGGCAGTGGCTAAAGCACACAGTGCCTGACAGCGGCCGCGGGCACGCAGTGCCTGGCAGTGGCTAAAGCACACAGTGCCTGACAGCGGCCGCGGGCACGCAGTGCCTGGCAGTGGCTAAAGCACACAGTGCCTGACAGCAGCCGCGGGCACGCAGTGCCTGGCAGTGGCTAAAGCACACAGTGCCTGACAGCGGCCGCGGGCACGCAGTGCCTGGCAGTGGCCGCAGCACACAGTGCCTGACAGCGGCCGCGGGCACGCAGTGCCTGGCAGTGGCCGCAGCACACAGTGCCTGACAGCGGCCGCGGGCACGCAGTGCCTGGCAGTGGCCGCAGCACACAGTGCCTGACAGCGGCCGCGGGCACGCAGTGCCTGGCAGTGGCTAAAGCACACAGTGCCTGACAGCGGCCGCGGGCACGCAGTGCCTGGCAGTGGCCGCAGCACACAGTGCCTGACAGCGGCCGCGGGCACGCAGTGCCTGGCAGTGGCCGCAGCACACAGTGCCTGACAGCGGCCGCGGGCACGCAGTGCCTGGCAGTGGCCGCAGCACACAGTGCCTGACAGCGGCCGCGGGCACGCAGTGCCTGGCAGTGGCCGCAGCACACAGTGCCTGACAGCGGCCGCGGGCACGCAGTGCCTGGCAGTGGCTAAAGCACACAGTGCCTGACAGCGGCCGCGGGCACGCAGTGCCTGGCAGTGGCTAAAGCACACAGTGCCTGACAGCGGCCGCGGGCACGCAGTGCCTGGCAGTGGCTAAAGCACACAGTGCCTGACAGCGGCCGCGGGCACGCAGTGCCTGGCAGTGGCTAAAGCACACAGTGCCTGACAGCGGCCGCGGGCACGCAGTGCCTGGCAGTGGCTAAAGCACACAGTGCCTGACAGCGGCCGCGGGCACGCAGTGCCTGGCAGTGGCCGCAGCACACAGTGCCTGACAGCGGCCGCGGGCACGCAGTGCCTGGCAGTGGCCGCAGCACACAGTGCCTGACAGCGGCCGCGGGCACGCAGTGCCTGGCAGTGGCCGCAGCACACAGTGCCTGACAGCGGCCGCGGGCACGCAGTGCCTGGCAGTGGCCGCAGCACACAGTGCCTGACAGCTGCCGCGGGCACGCAGTGCCTGGCAGTGGCCGCAGCACACAGTGCCTGACAGCGGCCGCGGGCACGCAGTGCCTGGCAGTGGCCGCAGCACACAGTGCCTGACAGCGGCCGCGGGCACGCAGTGCCTGGCAGTGGCCGCAGCACACAGTGCCTGACAGCGGCCGCGGGCACGCAGTGCCTGGCAGTGGCCGCAGCACACAGTGCCTGACAGCGGCCGCGGGCACGCAGTGCCTGGCAGTGGCCGCAGCACACAGTGCCTGACAGCGGCCGCGGGCACGCAGTGCCTGGCAGTGGCCGCAGCACACAGTGCCTGACAGCGGCCGCGGGCACGCAGTGCCTGGCAGTGGCCGCAGCACACAGTGCCTGACAGCTGCCGCGGGCACGCAGTGCCTGGCAGTGGCCGCAGCACACAGTGCCTGACAGCGGCCGCGGGCACGCAGTGCCTGGCAGTGGCCGCAGCACACAGTGCCTGACAGCGGCCGCGGGCACGCAGTGCCTGGCAGTGGCCGCAGCACACAGTGCCTGACAGCGGCCGCGGGCACGCAGTGCCTGGCAGTGGCCGCAGCACACAGTGCCTGACAGCGGCCGCGGGCACGCAGTGCCTGGCAGTGGCCGCAGCACACAGTGCCTGACAGCGGCCGCGGGCACGCAGTGCCTGGCAGTGGCCGCAGCACACAGTGCCTGACAGCGGCCGCGGGCACGCAGTGCCTGGCAGTGGCCGCAGCACACAGTGCCTGACAGCGGCCGCGGGCACGCAGTGCCTGGCAGTGGCCGCAGCACACAGTGCCTGACAGCGGCCGCGGGCACGCAGTGCCTGGCAGTGGCCGCAGCACACAGTGCCTGACAGCGGCCGCGGGCACGCAGTGCCTGGCAGTGGCCGCAGCACACAGTGCCTGACAGCGGCCGCGGGCACGCAGTGCCTGGCAGTGGCCGCAGCACACAGTGCCTGACAGCGGCCGCGGGCACGCAGTGCCTGGCAGTGGCTAAAGCACACAGTGCCTGACAGCGGCCGCGGGCACGCAGTGCCTGGCAGTGGCTAAAGCACACAGTGCCTGACAGCGGCCGCGGGCACGCAGTGCCTGGCAGTGGCTAAAGCACACAGTGCCTGACAGCGGCCGCGGGCACGCAGTGCCTGGCAGTGGCTAAAGCACACAGTGCCTGACAGCGGCCGCGGGCACGCAGTGCCTGGCAGTGGCTAAAGCACACAGTGCCTGACAGCGGCCGCGGGCACGCAGTGCCTGGCAGTGGCTAAAGCACACAGTGCCTGACAGCGGCCGCGGGCACGCAGTGCCTGGCAGTGGCTAAAGCACACAGTGCCTGACAGCGGCCGCGGGCACGCAGTGCCTGGCAGTGGCTAAAGCACACAGTGCCTGACAGCGGCCGCGGGCACGCAGTGCCTGGCAGTGGCTAAAGCACACAGTGCCTGACAGCGGCCGCGGGCACGCAGTGCCTGGCAGTGGCTAAAGCACACAGTGCCTGACAGCGGCCGCGGGCACGCAGTGCCTGGCAGTGGCTAAAGCACACAGTGCCTGACAGCGGCCGCGGGCACGCAGTGCCTGGCAGTGGCTAAAGCACACAGTGCCTGACAGCGGCCGCGGGCACGCAGTGCCTGGCAGTGGCCGCAGCACACAGTGCCTGACAGCGGCCGCGGGCACGCAGTGCCTGGCAGTGGCTAAAGCACACAGTGCCTGACAGCGGCGGTGCCGCGTGCCTGACAGTGGCTAAAGCACACAGTGCCTGACAGCGGCGGTGCCGCGTGCCTGACAGTGGCTAAAGCACACAGTGCCTGACAGCGACGGTGTCGTGTGCCTGACAGTGGCTAAAGCACACAGTGCCTGACAGCGGCGGTGCCGCGTGCCTGACAGTGGCTAAAGCACACAGTGCCTGACAGCGACGGTGCCGCGTGCCTGACAGTGGCTAAAGCACACAGTGCCTGACAGCGGCGGTGCCGCGTGCCTGACAGTGGCTAAAGCACACAGTGCCTGACAGCGGCGGTGCCTGGCAGCGGCCGCAGCACGCAGTGCCTGACGGCAGCGGCTTAGCACGCAATGCCTGGCGGCAGCGGCTTAGCACGCAGTGCCTTGCGGCAGCGGCTTAGCACCCAGTGCCTACCGGCAGCGGCTTAGCACGCAGTGCCTTGCGGCAGCGGCTTAGCACGCAGTGCCTTGCGGCAGCGGCTTAGCACGCAGTGCCTTGCGGCAGCGGCTTAGCACCCAGTGCCTACCGGCAGCGGCTTAGCACGCAGTGCCTAACGGCAGCGGCTTAGCACGCAGTGCCTAACGGCAGCGGCTTAGCACGCAGTGCCTGGCGGCAGCGGCTTAGCACGCAGTGCCTGGCGGCAGCGGCTTAGCACGCAGTGCCTGGCGGCAGCGGCTTAGCACGCAGTGCCTGGCGGCAGCGGCTTAGCACGCAGTGCCTGGCGGCAGCGGCTTAGCACGCAGTGCCTGGCGGCAGCGGCTTAGCACGCACTGCCTGACAGTGGCTAAAGCACACAGTGCCTGACAGCGGCCGCGGGCACGCAGTGCCTGGCAGTGGCTAAAGCACACAGTGCCTGACAGCGGCCGCGGGCACGCAGTGCCTGGCAGTGGCTAAAGCACACAGTGCCTGACAGCGGCCGCGGGCACGCAGTGCCTGGCAGTGGCTAAAGCACACAGTGCCTGACAGCGGCCGCGGGCACGCAGTGCCTGGCAGTGGCCGCAGCACACAGTGCCTGACAGCGGCCTCGGGCACGCAGTGCCTGGCAGTGGCCGCAGCACACAGTGCCTGACAGCGGCCGCGGGCACGCAGTGCCTGGCAGTGGCTAAAGCACACAGTGCCTGACAGCGGCCGCGGGCACGCAGTGCCTGGCAGTGGCCGCAGCACACAGTGCCTGACAGCGGCCGCGGGCACGCAGTGCCTGGCAGTGGCTAAAGCACACAGTGCCTGACAGCGGCCGCGGGCACGCAGTGCCTGGCAGTGGCTAAAGCACACAGTGCCTGACAGCGGCCGCGGGCACGCAGTGCCTGGCAGTGGCTAAAGCACACAGTGCCTGACAGCGGCCGCGGGCACGCAGTGCCTGGCAGTGGCTAAAGCACACAGTGCCTGACAGCGGCCGCGGGCACGCAGTGCCTGGCAGTGGCTAAAGCACACAGTGCCTGACAGCGGCCGCGGGCACGCAGTGCCTGGCAGTGGCTAAAGCACACAGTGCCTGACAGCGGCCGCGGGCACGCAGTGCCTGGCAGTGGCTAAAGCACACAGTGCCTGACAGCGGCCGCGGGCACGCAGTGCCTGGCAGTGGCTAAAGCACACAGTGCCTGACAGCGGCCGCGGGCACGCAGTGCCTGGCAGTGGCTAAAGCACACAGTGCCTGACAGCGGCCGCGGGCACGCAGTGCCTGGCAGTGGCTAAAGCACACAGTGCCTGACAGCGGCCGCGGGCACGCAGTGCCTGGCAGTGGCTAAAGCACACAGTGCCTGACAGCGGCCGCGGGCACGCAGTGCCTGGCAGTGGCTAAAGCACACAGTGCCTGACAGCGGCCGCGGGCACGCAGTGCCTGGCAGTGGCTAAAGCACACAGTGCCTGACAGCGGCCGCGGGCACGCAGTGCCTGGCAGTGGCTAAAGCACACAGTGCCTGACAGCGGCCGCGGGCACGCAGTGCCTGGCAGTGGCTAAAGCACACAGTGCCTGACAGCGGCCGCGGGCACGCAGTGCCTGGCAGTGGCTAAAGCACACAGTGCCTGACAGCGGCCGCGGGCACGCAGTGCCTGGCAGTGGCTAAAGCACACAGTGCCTGACAGCGGCCGCGGGCACGCAGTGCCTGGCAGTGGCTAAAGCACACAGTGCCTGACAGCGGCCGCGGGCACGCAGTGCCTGGCAGTGGCTAAAGCACACAGTGCCTGACAGCGGCCGCGGGCACGCAGTGCCTGGCAGTGGCTAAAGCACACAGTGCCTGACAGCGGCCGCGGGCACGCAGTGCCTGGCAGTGGCCGCAGCACACAGTGCCTGACAGCGGCCGCGGGCACGCAGTGCCTGGCAGTGGCTAAAGCACACAGTGCCTGACAGCGGCCGCGGGCACGCAGTGCCTGGCAGTGGCCGCAGCACACAGTGCCTGACAGCGGCCGCGGGCACGCAGTGCCTGGCAGTGGCTAAAGCACACAGTGCCTGACAGCGGCCGCGGGCACGCAGTGCCTGGCAGTGGCTAAAGCACACAGTGCCTGACAGCGGCCGCGGGCACGCAGTGCCTGGCAGTGGCTAAAGCACACAGTGCCTGACAGCGGCCGCGGGCACGCAGTGCCTGGCAGTGGCCGCAGCACACAGTGCCTGACAGCGGCGTTGCCTGGCAGCGGCCGCAGCACGCAGTGCCTGACGGCAGCGGCTTAGCACGCAATGCCTGGCGGCAGCGGCTTAGCACGCAGTGCCTGTCGGCAGCGGCTTAGCACGCAGTGCCTGGCGGCAGCGGCTTAGCACGCAGTGCCTGGCGGCAGCGGCTTAGCACGCAGTGCCTGGCGGCAGCGGCTTAGCACGCAGTGCCTGGCGGCAGCGGCTTAGCACGCAGTGCCTGGCGGCAGCGGCTTAGCACGCAGTGCCTGGCGGCAGCGGCTTAGCACGCAGTGCCTGGCGGCAGCGGCTTAGCACGCAGTGCCTGGCGGCAGCGGCTTAGCACGCAGTGCCTAACGGCAGCGGCTTAGCACGCAGTGCTTGGCGGCAGCGGCTTAGCACGCAGTGCCTGGCGGCAGCGGCTTAGCACGCAGTGCCTAACGGCAGCGGCTTAGCACGCAGTGCCTAACGGCAGCGGCTTAGCACGCAGTGCCTAACGGCAGCGGCTTAGCACGCAGTGCCTAACGGCAGCGGCTTAGCACGCAGTGCCTAACGGCAGCGGCTTAGCACGCAGTGCCTAACGGCAGCGGCTTAGCACGCAGTGCCTAACGGCAGCGGCTTAGCACGCAGTGCCTGGCGGCAGCGGCTTAGCACGCAGTGCCTGGCGGCAGCGGCTTAGCACGCAGTGCCTGGCGGCAGCGGCTTAGCACGCAGTGCCTGGCGGCAGCGGCTTAGCACGCAGTGCCTGGCGGCAGCGGCTTAGCACGCAGTGCCTGGCGGCAGCGGCTTAGCACGCAGTGCCTGGCGGCAGCGGCTTAGCACGCAGTGCCTGGCGGCAGCGGCTTAGCACGCAGTGCCTGGCGGCAGCGGCTTAGCACGCAGTGCCTGGCGGCAGCGGCTTAGCACGCAGTGCCTGGCGGCAGCGGCTTAGCACGCAGTGCCTGGCGGCAGCGGCTTAGCACGCAGTGCCTGGCGGCAGCGGCTTAGCACGCAGTGCCTGGCGGCAGCGGCTTAGCACGCAGTGCCTAACGGCAGCGGCTTAACACGCAGTGCCTAACGGCAGCGGCTTAGCACGCAGTGCCTAACGGCAGCGGCTTAGCACGCAGTGCCTAACGGCAGCGGCTTAGCACGCAGTGCCTAACGGCAGCGGCTTAGCACGCAGTGCCTAACGGCAGCGGCTTAGCACGCAGTGCCTAACGGCAGCGGCTTAGCACGCAGTGCCTAACGGCAGCGGCTTAGCACGCAGTGCCTAACGGCAGCGGCTTAGCACGCAGCGCCTAACGGCAGCGGCTTAGCACGCAGTGCCTGGCGGCAGCGGCTTAGCACGCAGCGCCTGGCGGCAGCGGCTTAGCACGCAGTGCCTGGCGGCAGCGGCTTAGCACGCAGCGCCTGGCGGCAGCGGCTTAGCACGCAGTGCCTGGCGGCAGCGGCTTAGCACGCAGTGCCTGGCAGTGGCTTAGCACACAGTTCCTGGCAGTGGCTTAGCACACAATTTTTAACAGTGGCTTAGCACACAGTACCGGCAGTGGCTTAGCACACTTTTTTTTTTTTTTTTTTTTTACGAGGGAGGAGGAAATGCTAATGCACACCCGACGGCCCGTACCGCGGGTAGTGTGGGACTTTCACCTCACTAAAACCTCCCCCCCGTGCCGCGTGCCTGACAGTGGCTAAAGCACACAGTGCCTGACAGCGGCGGTGCCGCGTGCCTGACAGTGGCTAAAGCACACAGTGCCTGACAGCGGCGGTGCCGCGTGCCTGACAGTGGCTAAAGCACACAGTGCCTGACAGCGGCGGTGCCGCGTGCCTGACAGTGGCTAAAGCACACAGTGCCTGACAGCGGCGGTGCCGCGTGCCTGACAGTGGCTAAAGCACACAGTGCCTGACAGCGGCGGTGCCGCGTGCCTGACAGTGGCTAAAGCACACAGTGCCTGACAGCGGCGGTGCCGCGTGCCTGACAGTGGCTAAAGCACACAGTGCCTGACAGCGGCGGTGCCGCGTGCCTGACAGTGGCTAAAGCACACAGTGCCTGACAGCGGCGGTGCCGCGTGCCTGACAGTGGCTAAAGCACACAGTGCCTGACAGCGGCGGTGCCGCGTGCCTGACAGTGGCTAAAGCACACAGTGCCTGACAGCGGCGGTGCCGCGTGCCTGACAGTGGCTAAAGCACACAGTGCCTGACAGCGGCGGTGCCGCGTGCCTGACAGTGGCTAAAGCACACAGTGCCTGACAGCGGCGGTGCCGCGTGCCTGACAGTGGCTAAAGCACACAGTGCCTGACAGCGGCGGTGCCGCGTGCCTGACAGTGGCTAAAGCACACAGTGCCTGACAGCGGCGGTGCCGCGTGCCTGACAGTGGCTAAAGCACACAGTGCCTGACAGCGGCGGTGCCGCGTGCCTGACAGTGGCTAAAGCACACAGTGCCTGACAGCGGCGGTGCCGCGTGCCTGACAGTGGCTAAAGCACACAGTGCCTGACAGCGGCGGTGCCGCGTGCCTGACAGTGGCTAAAGCACACAGTGCCTGACAGCGGCGGTGCCGCGTGCCTGACAGTGGCTAAAGCACACAGTGCCTGACAGCGGCGGTGCCGCGTGCCTGACAGTGGCTAAAGCACACAGTGCCTGACAGCGGCGGTGCCGCGTGCCTGACAGTGGCTAAAGCACACAGTGCCTGACAGCGGCGGTGCCGCGTGCCTGACAGTGGCTAAAGCACACAGTGCCTGACAGCGGCGGTGCCGCGTGCCTGACAGTGGCTAAAGCACACAGTGCCTGACAGCGGCGGTGCCGCGTGCCTGACAGTGGCTAAAGCACACAGTGCCTGACAGCGGCGGTGCCGCGTGCCTGACAGTGGCTAAAGCACACAGTGCCTGACAGCGGCGGTGCCGCGTGCCTGACAGTGGCTAAAGCACACAGTGCCTGACAGCGGCGGTGCCGCGTGCCTGACAGTGGCTAAAGCACACAGTGCCTGACAGCGGCGGTGCCGCGTGCCTGACAGTGGCTAAAGCACACAGTGCCTGACAGCGGCGGTGCCGCGTGCCTGACAGTGGCTAAAGCACACAGTGCCTGACAGCGGCGGTGCCGCGTGCCTGACAGTGGCTAAAGCACACAGTGCCTGACAGCGGCGGTGCCGCGTGCCTGACAGTGGCTAAAGCACACAGTGCCTGACAGCGGCGGTGCCGCGTGCCTGACAGTGGCTAAAGCACACAGTGCCTGACAGCGGCGGTGCCGCGTGCCTGACAGTGGCTAAAGCACACAGTGCCTGACAGCGGCGGTGCCGCGTGCCTGACAGTGGCTAAAGCACACAGTGCCTGACAGCGGCGGTGCCGCGTGCCTGACAGTGGCTAAAGCACACAGTGCCTGACAGCGGCGGTGCCGCGTGCCTGACAGTGGCTAAAGCACACAGTGCCTGACAGCGGCGGTGCCGCGTGCCTGACAGTGGCTAAAGCACACAGTGCCTGACAGCGGCGGTGCCGCGTGCCTGACAGTGGCTAAAGCACACAGTGCCTGACAGCGGCGGTGCCGCGTGCCTGACAGTGGCTAAAGCACACAGTGCCTGACAGCGGCGGTGCCGCGTGCCTGACAGTGGCTAAAGCACACAGTGCCTGACAGCGGCGGTGCCGCGTGCCTGACAGTGGCTAAAGCACACAGTGCCTGACAGCGGCGGTGCCGCGTGCCTGACAGTGGCTAAAGCACACAGTGCCTGACAGCGGCGGTGCCGCGTGCCTGACAGTGGCTAAAGCACACAGTGCCTGACAGCGGCGGTGCCGCGTGCCTGACAGTGGCTAAAGCACACAGTGCCTGACAGCGGCGGTGCCGCGTGCCTGACAGTGGCTAAAGCACACAGTGCCTGACAGCGGCGGTGCCGCGTGCCTGACAGTGGCTAAAGCACACAGTGCCTGACAGCGGCGGTGCCGCGTGCCTGACAGTGGCTAAAGCACACAGTGCCTGACAGCGGCGGTGCCGCGTGCCTGACAGTGGCTAAAGCACACAGTGCCTGACAGCGGCGGTGCCGCGTGCCTGACAGTGGCTAAAGCACACAGTGCCTGACAGCGGCGGTGCCGCGTGCCTGACAGTGGCTAAAGCACACAGTGCCTGACAGCGGCGGTGCCGCGTGCCTGACAGTGGCTAAAGCACACAGTGCCTGACAGCGGCGGTGCCGCGTGCCTGACAGTGGCTATAGCACACAGTGCCTGACAGCGGCGGTGCCGCGTGCCTGACAGTGGCTATAGCACACAGTGCCTGACAGCGGCGGTGCCGCGTGCCTGACAGTGGCTATAGCACACAGTGCCTGACAGCGGCGGTGCCGCGTGCCTGACAGTGGCTATAGCACACAGTGCCTGACAGCGGCGGTGCCGCGTGCCTGACAGTGGCTAAAGCACACAGTGCCTGACAGCGGCGGTGCCGCGTGCCTGACAGTGGCTAAAGCACACAGTGCCTGACAGCGGCGGTGCCGCGTGCCTGACAGTGGCTAAAGCACACAGTGCCTGACAGCGGCGGTGCCGCGTGCCTGACAGTGGCTAAAGCACACAGTGCCTGACAGCGGCGGTGCCGCGTGCCTGACAGTGGCTAAAGCACACAGTGCCTGACAGCGGCGGTGCCGCGTGCCTGACAGTGGCTAAAGCACACAGTGCCTGACAGCGGCGGTGCCGCGTGCCTGACAGTGGCTAAAGCACACAGTGCCTGACAGCGGCGGTGCCGCGTGCCTGACAGTGGCTAAAGCACACAGTGCCTGACAGCGGCGGTGCCGCGTGCCTGACAGTGGCTAAAGCACACAGTGCCTGACAGCGGCGGTGCCGCGTGCCTGACAGTGGCTAAAGCACACAGTGCCTGACAGCGGCGGTGCCGCGTGCCTGACAGTGGCTAAAGCACACAGTGCCTGACAGCGGCGGTGCCGCGTGCCTGACAGTGGCTAAAGCACACAGTGCCTGACAGCGGCGGTGCCGCGTGCCTGACAGTGGCTAAAGCACACAGTGCCTGACAGCGGCGGTGCCGCGTGCCTGACAGTGGCTAAAGCACACAGTGCCTGACAGCGGCGGTGCCGCGTGCCTGACAGTGGCTAAAGCACACAGTGCCTGACAGCGGCGGTGCCGCGTGCCTGACAGTGGCTAAAGCACACAGTGCCTGACAGCGGCGGTGCCGCGTGCCTGACAGTGGCTAAAGCACACAGTGCCTGACAGCGGCGGTGCCGCGTGCCTGACAGTGGCTAAAGCACACAGTGCCTGACAGCGGCGGTGCCGCGTGCCTGACAGTGGCTAAAGCACACAGTGCCTGACAGCGGCGGTGCCGCGTGCCTGACAGTGGCTAAAGCACACAGTGCCTGACAGCGGCGGTGCCGCGTGCCTGACAGTGGCTAAAGCACACAGTGCCTGACAGCGGCGGTGCCGCGTGCCTGACAGTGGCTAAAGCACACAGTGCCTGACAGCGGCGGTGCCGCGTGCCTGACAGTGGCTAAAGCACACAGTGCCTGACAGCGGCGGTGCCGCGTGCCTGACAGTGGCTAAAGCACACAGTGCCTGACAGCGGCGGTGCCGCGTGCCTGACAGTGGCTAAAGCACACAGTGCCTGACAGCGGCGGTGCCGCGTGCCTGACAGTGGCTAAAGCACACAGTGCCTGACAGCGGCGGTGCCGCGTGCCTGACAGTGGCTAAAGCACACAGTGCCTGACAGCGGCGGTGCCGCGTGCCTGACAGTGGCTAAAGCACACAGTGCCTGACAGCGGCGGTGCCGCGTGCCTGACAGTGGCTAAAGCACACAGTGCCTGACAGCGGCGGTGCCGCGTGCCTGACAGTGGCTAAAGCACACAGTGCCTGACAGCGGCGGTGCCGCGTGCCTGACAGTGGCTAAAGCACACAGTGCCTGACAGCGGCGGTGCCGCGTGCCTGACAGTGGCTAAAGCACACAGTGCCTGACAGCGGCGGTGCCGCGTGCCTGACAGTGGCTAAAGCACACAGTGCCTGACAGCGGCGGTGCCGCGTGCCTGACAGTGGCTAAAGCACACAGTGCCTGACAGCGGCGGTGCCGCGTGCCTGACAGTGGCTAAAGCACACAGTGCCTGACAGCGGCGGTGCCGCGTGCCTGACAGTGGCTAAAGCACACAGTGCCTGACAGCGGCGGTGCCGCGTGCCTGACAGTGGCTAAAGCACACAGTGCCTGACAGCGGCGGTGCCGCGTGCCTGACAGTGGCTAAAGCACACAGTGCCTGACAGCGGCGGTGCCGCGTGCCTGACAGTGGCTAAAGCACACAGTGCCTGACAGCGGCGGTGGGTACTTAGCTTCTCATTCAGGATAAACCTTGAGGATATACCTTACAGTTAAGGTTTATTCTTAAGGATTAACCATCCAGATACTGAGCCCTCCCACCACGTCAAGGTGTACCCGTGGGAGGGTTATCCGAGTCTAAATTTTGATGAAATTCTGACACTTTTAAATAAAATTTGCATTTACTTGTAAAATCGCACGATCGTCAACGAGCGTAAAATGTTTACGTTTATATGCCGGCAATGTAATTATTCGGTAATAGAAAGAGTTTCTCTCTTTCCTCGATCTAAACCATGCGCGTATCTAATATGTAAATCAATAACGTAAATAAAGTCTTTGCGCTTTTTCGCCGACGACAATAAGTCGGTAATGAAAGGAGTGTTTCTTCTCTAAACGCAATCGCGATCAGTGTCGGCAAATTAATTGCTATTATGATGCGATTAATAAATAATTACCTTTTATAAATAATAATTAAGAGTCATATAGGGAAATTTCACTATTATTATGACAATTAATTAACTTTCGATAAATAACACATAACTGTATCACGATGATATGTAGATCTTTATCGAAGCGCATAATATTCCGCGCAATCACTGAATATTTCAAGTAAGATTCGAAGCAGCAGAGATAAAAATTATAAATTATTGTTTTATTTCCCTAACAATACTTGAAGTTAAATACATTTGTAATATACTTTTTTATATTTTATTGATCTAACTGTAATGTTTTTCGGATTGAGAATGCACAATAAAATATGAATCGCAGAATCGAGTAATTAACGTAACAAAATGACGCGTAATATACTAATCGTTTAATTAATAATTAATAAACCTTAGATTTTATTTGCGACAATATATCGAATTTAATTTTATATTTCAAATTAAATTCGATATATTGTCGCAAATAAAATCTAAGGTTTATTAATTATTAATTAAACGATTAGTATATTACGCGTCCTTTTGTTACGTTAATTACTCGATTCTGCGATTCATATTTTATTGTGCATTCTCAATCCGAAAAACATTACAGTTAGATCAGTAAAATATAAAAAAGTATATTACAAATGTATTTAACTTCAATTATTGTTAGGGAAATAAAACAATAATTTATAATTTTTATCTCTGCTGCTTCGAATCTTACTTGAAATATTCAGTGATTGCGCGGAATACTATGCGCTTCGATAAAGATCTACATATCATCGTGATACAGTTATGTGTTATTTATCGAAAGTTAATTAATTGTCATAATAATAGTGAAATTTCCCTATATGACTC
Source organism: Lasius platythorax (assembly GCA_963971435.1). Lineage (NCBI taxonomy): Eukaryota > Metazoa > Arthropoda > Insecta > Hymenoptera > Formicidae > Lasius > Lasius platythorax. The sequence continues at coordinate 16,323,255 of OZ020535.1, forward strand.
TTATTTATTATTTATAAAAGGTAATTATTCATTAATCGTATCATAATAGCAATTAATTTGCCGACACTATTCACGATTGCGTTTAGAAAAGAAACACTCCTTATATTACCGACTTATTGTCGTCGGCGAAAAAGCGCAAAGACTTTATTTACGTTATTGATTTACATATTAGATACGCGCATTGTTTAGATCGAGGAAGGAGAGAAACTCCTTCTATTGCCGAATAATTACATTGCCGGCATATGAACGTAAACATTTTACGCTCGTTGACGATCGTGCGATTTTACAATCGTTTGTTGGACGTCTTCTATTTTAATCTAACTTTACTTTAACTAATATAAAGCCAAGTAAATCCAATCAAAATTGATTCATTAATATTTTTATAATAATACATAATTTATAATAAAATGTATTTTTTACAACAAAATAAAATTAATTAAACGTTTATTTATTATTATTATTACTCATTGATAATTATTATTATTTATTATTAAATAATATATTTATTTATTATTACACATTTTAAATTTAATCAATTGATCACTTGGCTTAACATCAGCTAAAGCAAAATTCAAAAACAGTTTCTACTAAATAAATTCTAAAACAAAAACGGATGAGCTATAATAAATCAGAATATCATCGACGAGCGATTTAAGAATCAGTTTTTACCATTACATGTATATTTTTAAAAATTAGCATATTTATCACAAAGTAAATTAGATAAAATTTATTAATTGACAAAATTGCTTTCTATATTTTTACTTATTTAATTTGTTTTAACTTAATCTTGGAAAAGATCCATATTAAAAGTATTTATCAAAAGTTATTTTACATAATTTATTCTAGCTCATCCATTATAAAAGGCAACGGACCTATCTACAATTTACTATCTACATCTACATTTTACTATCTACATCTACAATCTACTACAAATCCGTTGCCTCAAAATTAAAAAAGTTTGTCACTCACCGACACTGATGCGCAACAGCGGAGTTGTTGATATTGAATAAGCTGCGTTGTCTGTAACATACAAATATAAAATCCAAATTATAGCAGTGCTAAAAATAATTAATATTTCAAGAAATTGATTTTATTGTACTCGCCGAATTTTATATTCGATGCATACAATAATAAAAAAATATCTAAATATGGAATAATTTTATAAATTCTCTTTAATATATAGAATACTTAATTTTATAAATTCTAAAAGAACAATTTTTAAATAAAAAGGAAATTTTTATAAGATTTATATATAAGTTTCTCTTTCTCTCTGAGTCTCTTTTGTTTAAATCGTTCAAAAAAATGAACCTAATTAATGCGTGTATATACGCGACTTATAATAATTAATATACAAATAACGATACTCACCCTAGAGCTGCTCCGCCGGTGCCCGATGCCTCTCCTAGGCCTCCTCCTCCTCTCAGATTGACAGGGTTGTTAAAGTCCGTTAATTAACACACGCGACACTCGCTTTAAAAGACAATTCCGCACTTGTACGCGCGATACTTTTAACGGCACTCCCGCACTCCCGCACTAAAGATGTACCCGTGAAAAGATTTATCGTCACTTCGATTGTTACTTGATTAAACAAATATATTACGCGAAATCGCGAGATCGCGATTGCGTTTAAAGAAGAATTATGTCGGAGCGTGTCGCGTCACTACCTTTCTGATCGAGTGTCACCGCGCGAATAACATCAAATCGAAGTATGTCAACAATAATAAACTATACACCGTGAAGGCCATATACCTTCGAATGACAACAAATTGTTGTCGCCTGGAAATATTTAACACACACACACATTTTATAATAGAAATTTACGTTGAATATTTTATATCGCGTATCTAATATTTTATATCGCGTATCTAATATGTAAATCAATAACGTAAATGAAGTCTTTGCGCTTTTTCGCCGATGACAATAAGTCGGTAATAAAAGGAGTGTTTCTTCTCTAAACGCAATCGCGATCAGTGTCGGCAAATTAATTGCTATTATGATGCGATTAATGAATAATTACGTTTTATAAATAATAATTAAGAGTCATATAAAGAAATTTCACTATTATTATGACAATTAATTAACTTTCGATAAATAACACATAACTGTATCACGATGATATGTAGATCGTTATCGAAGCGCATAGTATTCCGCGCAATCACTGAATATTTCAAGTAAAATTCGAAGCAGCAGAGATAAAAATTATAAATTATTGTTTTATTTCCCTAACAATACTTGAAGTTAAATACATTTGTAATATACTTTTTTATATTTTACTGATCTAACTGTAATGTTTTTCGGATAGAGAATGCACAATAATGAATTATGCACAAATATGAATCGCAGAATCGAGTAATTAACGTAACAAGACAACGCGTAATATACTAATCGTTTAATTAATAATTAATAAACCTTAGATTTTATTTGCGACAATATATCGAATTTAATTTTATATTTCAAATTAAATTCGATATATTGTCGCAAATAAAATCTAAGGTTTATTAATTATTAATTAAACGATTAGTATATTACGCGTCCTTTTGTTACGTTAATTATTCGATTCTGCGATTCATATTTTATTGTGCATTCTCAATCCGAAAAACATTACAGTTAGATCAGTAAAATATAAAAAAGTATATTACAAATGTATTTAACTTCAAGTATTGTTAGGGAAATAAAACAATAATTTATAATTTTTATCTCTGCTGCTTCGAATCTTACTTGAAATATTCAGTGATTGCGCGGAATACTATGCGCTTCGATAACGATCTACATATCATCGTGATACAGTTACGTGTTATTTATCGAAAGTTAATTAATTGTCATAATAATAGTGAAATTTCTTTATATGACTCTTATTTATTATCTATAAAACGTAATTATTCATTAATCGCATCATAATAGCAATTAATTTGCCGACACTGATCGCGATTGCGTTTAGAGAAGAAACACTCCTTTTATTACCGACTTATTGTCGTCGGCGAAAAAGCGCAAAGACTTTATTTACGTAATTGATTTACATATTAGATACGCGATATAAAATATTAGATACGCGATATAAAATATTCAACGTAAATTTCTATTATAAAATGTGTGTGTGTGTGTTAAATATTTCCAGGCCTAAGTTATATTAAAATAGAAGACGTCCAACAAACGATTGTAAAATCGCACGATCGTCAACGAGCGTAAAATGTTTACGTTCATATGCCGGCAATGTAATTAATCGGCAATAGAAAGAGTTTCTCTCTTTCCTCGATCTAAACCATGCGCGTATCTAATATGTAAATCAATAACGTAAATAAAGTCTTTGCGCTTTTTCGCCGACGACAATAAGTCGGTAATGAAAGGAGTGTTTCTTCTCTAAACGCAATCGCGATCAGTGTCGGCAAATTAATTGCTATTATGATGCGATTAATAAATAATTACCTTTTATAAATAATAATTAAGAGTCATATAGGGAAATTTCACTATTATTATGACAATTAATTAACTTTCGATA